>OY856187.1:394368645-394566300 GCA_963693315.1 Diogma glabrata
TATAGATTTCTTAGTATGAACAAGAATTTTACGAATTACCCTAGAAACAAATTAAATTATCGTGTTTACCGGTTCGTTGAGGTGTAAAAGAACGACGTGACTTAAGTTATAAATACGTGATTGAAGACAACGATTCTCTCTTACTTCAACAATTTGTCTGACAGATATCATCTGTTTTATTTTCGAGGTCAGACATCTTTTTAGTTTGGTTTTGTTCATGCTGGTGTTGTGAATTTTGGAAAAAGGATTAGTGAAATAGAAAAATTAAGACAAATCAACCAACACGGATAGGCAAGAAAACTATTCACGGTTGCTGGGGTAATTGTTTTTATTGTTACATACGAGGTGGATGGAAACAACCACATGGAGACCTATCGTTGTTTTTTTCTCTGGAATGGATATCTGGGTGTGACCTGGATGGATTAATTAGGAAATCAACCTGTGAGTATGCGTAGATTAATTTGTTTTATGCTATACACGTGAGACATAGTATAATCCATTGCTCGGTTCACGGTTGCCACCCGTGATCAGTATATATATATATATATATATGTATATATATATATATATATATATATATATATATATATATATATATATATATATATATATATATATATACCGGGTGATTTTTTTATCTGAAACTTTCAAATATCTCGAAAAATAAGCACTCTACGGAAAAAATGTCCATATTCAAAATTAAAATTTATCATTCCGCGGGGAAAGACATTAGTGCAAAAAAATATTCCCCCTCCCCCTTGTTTGTAGGTGGGCGGGGGTAACTTTGAATCTAAAATAGGAACCCCAATTTTGTATCGCAGATACGGATTCTACGGCTTAAAGTACGTACGATTTGACTAAAAAATTTTGTTCGATTCGTGATAGATGTAAATGGGCCTGCCAGATCACCAACAGCCAAATTCTGTAATTGTGAAGCGGTGAAGTGCTAAGTTTTTTAATGAATAGAAACGAAGAAATTTTTATCACTTCACCACTTCACAGTTACAGAATTTGGCTGCAGATCTTACTTCGCCCGATTTCTTTTTGTGGGGCTATCTCAAAGAGAAAGTTTACAAACAAGAACCAACAACACGTGAGAATATGATTGGGTGAATCAAAAATGCTTGTGCCGAAATTCAAGCAGACACACTTCTCAGTTTTGTACAGTCATTTGAAGAGTGGATTAATAAGTGCATTGAAGTCGAAGGCCATCATTTTGAACACTTATTTTAAGCTAAAATTTGTTTATTCACCAGCCATTTACATTAATAAACTTTTTACAATGAAAACGTGGTATTTTTTATTTCAAATGTATTACAAAATCGTAGGCATAAGTTCTTAGTAAAAGAATCGAAAAAAATTGAATTTCATCGATTGCAGCGCCATCTTTCATGAATCGAACAAATAATTTATTTATCTGTTGGTTTAATCTATTAATATGAACACGAGTTTGACGTTATTCCTCTAAAGTTGCAGCTGCATTGTTACTATTCCTTTGAGCTGCTATCTCTAATTATTTGTATTAATTTTCATACAAATCTTCAATTTCATCATGATTCGTACGCATTTGTGATTCATATTCATCTCGTAATTCTTGTAATTTTGCTGGTATAAGCCCAGAGGGTGCTTCGAGTTGTATCTTGCATTTGAAAATGATCAATGTGCATAACACATGTCATAGAACATAGAGAATATGGTAAAATTGAAAAAGTTTAATTACATTTTCTAACATGGCTTGTTTCATTTTACTTTTTATGTCATTTATAAATAATAGTTTCGTTATATTAAATTGATGAATTCAAATTTATTTGCATCTAAAATTATGTGCGACAGAAATTTTTTTAGTTCTGAGTGAAAACATTCTCTAAAAACAAACGGACACTTTGAATAATTAATTTTATTTACTTATTTAAAAAAGTATTATATTTTTATATTCGTTTGTCTTTTTGTTTGTATTTTATTCATGTCGGATTACTGAAACTTCAATTTATTTTTTATAATATTAAGAAAATTATGAAAAATTAATATTATTTTTTATATTCAATAAATTTTGCTCATGCGATGAAAGATTATCATTGATATCGCTTTGTCTAAAAATTTTATCGCATATTTGAATAATGGATATTTGCAGGATAAAAATTTTTTACAGTTATTCAAATAGAGGAGGTTGTGATTATTCGCACGTGTGTAAGTACCCGTGGTTTTGATAAATTTGAAGTAGTATTTGTACAGTAGACTGGGAAAGTTTTAACTTACTATTGCATAAACCTCTTCAGAGGCTGCCTCAGAGTGTGTAGTAAAAAGTCTGGTGGACCGCAAACTGTTGACTAGTCAATCGATGCACGCGAAACCACATTCACGTCGTTTTAGCTCTGTTTTCTTTTTTTTTTCACGTCGTTTTAGCTCTGCTCTCTAAAAACCATACGCTAAATAAATAAAAAAAAGGTTTTTTAATTCTTTTTTTATTTCGTTACATGCTGTTGCCATGAGATATGCTCCGCAATTCTCCCTTCCTTTGTTATAATTTTTTTAAATTAGAGTTTTAGAAGCAATTTTTTGGTAACAGTGTCGATTAGGTATTTTCGGAAAATGAAATAATGTTCACAAATCTAACTTTTTCAATTCATATATTCATTGGAAAACCTTAACGGCGGAAAGTCACTATGTTTTGTCAAATAGGAGTGGGAGTCAGGGTGTATATGCAAGTGGATAATGGTCGGGACATTCATTAGTACCATCTCATTCATATATTTCTTCAGGTTTTGAGTCTTCTGTCAGTTGCGTCTTGGACAACAAAAAAGATTAAGCATACATATTTTCTGCAACTTTTTTTCTTTTTACCATGTCTATCATTCGACCCTGTAGAAGTATCAAAACCAAAAATACTAAATCTGAAACTTTATTATTTAACTTTAAAAACCATCGAGATCTAACAAGTAAAATCGATACTAATCAGAAAAAATATTTAAAGTTTTATACATAATTCAAAACTCGTTGATATGATTTTAAAACAATAACTTAATCAAATGAAAATTGGAATTTTTTATTTCTTAGTTTTGATTTCAAAGGGGTGAATAAAAGGTGATAAATCATAAATATTTCTTTTTACGAATTTTACATTGATCGATAATGCAGTTTTTTTAAAGTTATTGCTACTGTCTTTTTTCGTTTCGTTCAAATTACATATTATCCTTTTGATATTAACAAGAAAATTAATTATTTTTTTGGCAGGAAGTGCTAAAAATAATAAAATATGGGTTTTCCATCATTATTTTCCATGATTTCATTCCCGTGAAATAAAATACGAAAAATAAAAACTATTATTTAAGTATGTATTTCTCTTTCAATATGAGTTGACATCTTCATCACAAAAGATTGATTCAAACACAGTTTAAGGCTGCGGACAATATACGGTATTTAAATTTATCGATAGTGTAGTTTTTTAAGGTTATTGCTATTGTCTTTTAGCACAGTGTCAATTCGAAGTAAAATTTAGAATGCATTCAGGAGATTTTTACGCCATCTCAGTATTTTCTTTAATTTTTAAAAGAAATAATTTGTGGCTATTTTGTTTTTTTTATACTTTTTGTTGTTGTTTTCTTTTTTCATTTTTTCTATTTTCTGTTGGTGATTCTTGTACCATTTTTGAAGGGAAAACTTCTTTAGGCGTGTTGTGCGATTTTTTTTTTTTGGGAAAAACTTATATATTCGAGTCATCGTCACACTAAATAAATATTCAATAAAAAATAAATATTAAAAGAGAGTGAGATGAATTGTAATCATTTGTTATTTTTTTATTTCTTATTCTCATTTTCTTGATTCAATTTGTTTTTTTTTCTTTTTTATTGAATTTGATTTTCTTTCGGTTTCAGTGTGGTATGTAAGTGTAGTATAGTAAGTAAAGAATTTGTTGTATTTTTAAGTAAAATAAAAAAAATTGTTTAATCATATTTGATTTGTGTGTTTTCTTTATACTTTTCAATAAAGAAAACGCAATTTATAGTACGAATAACTTAAGTATTGTTGAAATCAATGATAATATATTATAAATAATTTTACTCTCGTTCTCTTGATTCATATTTTGTTTTTTTTATTGAATTTGAAATTCTTTTCAGTTAATAGCACGATGGAAGTGTGGTAATGTAAGATAAGATTTTGTTCTATTTAGACGATAAAAATATAGCTATTTCACATTTTTAAGTTTTTGCTTCTGTCGGCAGTCCTCAAGACTATCTTCTTTTTTTAATGAATTTCATACCTTTTCACTAAACTAGGTTCATAGTGAAGATAACTTTGTAAAACTAAGAAAAAGCCGATGAATTGAACTATTAGTCGCCATGAAGCACTCAACCTCGGAATGTTTTTGCACTAAGACGGATCGTAATGCCGTTTTTTGCATTTGCTTCGAAATATTATTTGTAAGAAATGTATCAATGTTATACAAATCGTAAATTGCATTGCTGCAGCCAAAAATGCATTTTTGAAGTCGCTTTAAGAAAATTAAATAACTTTGTTAATAAGACTCAGAATTGGCTCAAACTGCGTTCCCGGGGTTTTGGAGGTCGCTGATCACGATTATGATGTTCAAATTGACTCCCAAAATTCACGCGGGGAAGGAGAGAAACTTGGCGCCCGGGTTTTTTTTTGGTTGCTGAATTCAAATATGGCATCGGCCAACACCCCCGGACACCTGCTGCGCCGGTGAAAATAGACCAAATTAAAAAGGGTCGAGTCAAAATGTCGCAAAATTTTGCTGAACTTGACTGAAATTGCTTTTTAAAAAGTTCATTTAATAATAAAATATTTGATATTTAACATAAAAAAAAAATCTTAATCTAAAAATCGCCATTTTTATAATTTTTCTTCAGAACAAAAAAAACTGATTCCCGACAGTCATATGCACAACGAATTTTATCTCTAAAACAAAAAATATAGCTAGTCCTTAACTTTCACAAGTTGTTAGATATAAAATAAGCTTCAATTTAGTTTAAAAAAAAAAAAAAAAAGTTAATGCCATCTTTTTTTCAATTACACCATTTTTTTCTTATGTTACACCGTTAAAAATTATTTCAAAAAATTAAAAGTGTACATTTTTAAAAATTTTGTTCTAATACCTATTCATTCAACGACATATCATTTATGAAAATCGATTGAGTAGTTTTTCTACAATCGCTCGTCAAAATGCACTCACATCACAAAATAACAAAAATTGAGGGGCACCCTGTGAAGACCCCTGGTCGAAAAAAAAAATTCTAAGAGAACTTGTATTTTTTATTTATCAAAGACTATCTATAAACAAAAAATAATCAAAATTAAAAGGGGTCAAGTCAAAACGATGTTGAATCTTCGTGAAATTGCTCATATATATTTATATATATATATATATATATTATATATTATATATATATATATATATATATATATATATATATATATATATATATATATATATATATATATATATATATATATATATATATATATATATATATATATATATATATATATATATATATATATATATATATATATATATATATATATATATATATATATATATATATATATATATATATATATATATATATATATATATATATATATATATATATTAGGGCAGGTCAATGTTTTTTTATGAAATCGTATAGCAAATTCGTGTAGTACTACTCGAGTAGAGAAAAAGTGCCCAAAAGACCATATGTCTCCGAGACTTTTGGAGTCCACGGAAATTTGATTGAAAGTTTTTTAATGCTAAAATTTGCCCTCTCTTCCTGAGTTTTAGGGCATAACTTCTGAAAGGTTGAGTGTATCACATTGAACAAACCACCGTTGGAATGGTCTTGATGCATGCTAGCAAAAATTGTGCTAAATTAATTAAATCGCTCATCTAGTTCGAAAGTTATCAATTTTTGAATGAGGCCAGATTTGAATTCTCATACAAAATATATGGAAAATCACATCTTTTTTATAAAAAAAAAATAATAACTTTCAAACTAGATGAGCTGTTGCAATGACAAGAACGACAATTAGATAGCACTTGGAAAAACCTTGTCAACGTATATTTATTCATTAAGTAAATTTTTTCATGAAGCAAAATGAGATTTTCCATGTATCGGCTAAAAATCCGAGGTGAAGTTGAGAAAAAATATTTTTCAGAAAAAAAAATACGAGTGAAATGAGTTTTAGTTTTAATCGGAATTTTTTTTTTGTTTTTATTCATACAGTTTCAATCTCCTTACAATTAACGGATTCTATTAATGCACTGATTTGAGTTCATTGTGGTTTAAGATCTTTTTTAGATTCAAGTCGAGGAAATTTCTTTCTACTTTCCAATGTCGCCGCCAAGACTTCCTCCCAATGTTTATCGGTTACACGCCGCGAAACGTTTGTCAACAGTTGGACATGTCCCTCCGTTCCTTGCATATGCGACGGAATTCTTGGATCCGGCAGAGGTGGTTCTTCACTATCATTATCTTCTAAATATTCTAACAAATGATCGTATGGAATATCTCGTGTGAACGGGGGCTCTGATACATTATTATGATCATTTAAATCAATCATATCAACGTAATCCATACAATTAAAATTGATAACCGGTTTTTTATATACTCTGAGCACAGTTGGTTCATATAATGTGTCTCGAAAATATAAAATTTTTCTCACAGCCCTATCGCGTATGTTTTTTCTATCATCAAACAGCATTGATAGTAAAATATTCTCCACATGAGCGAAATATGCATTATTCTGTATGACCTTATTAACAACATCGCGTAAATTTTGATTCAAAAAGTTTGACCAACGTATGAATTTCGATAACAGTACACTACCGTACACAACAGAGTCATAGTATTTTACGTTAAAATACATCGGCACATACACTCTCATGATGTAAGCCACAATAACTTTCAATTTCTCCGACGGTGCGCTTGTTGCTACGTACAGACGTAATAATCGGCTTGCTTTTGTGAGCCAGCGGGAATGAGCCATCGGGGCCTGGTTTTATATTAGCAAGGTCCGTTGGACAGGATCCATTGGAAATGGCATTAGCCATTTCATACAAATATTTCACATCCGTAGATAATTCTTGTTGATGTTTAGCATCCAAAGGCGGATGCATATTTTCCAGTAGGATGGGTTGAAAGTCACTCACCACCTGAATATTAATATATAAATTTGAATTAAAATACTTATTTAAACGCCGTTGAAAAATATATCGTAATGATAGAGTAAATCCGTTGTTACATACCTGCATTTTTTCACATTCTTGAATCTGTTTGGCTAACTTTCCAGTCGATGATCGAGGTCCAGTTGTAGCTGATTTATCTAATACTTCATATAGATGACGAAATGGAAGTTCATTGAAGTGTAACAAGCATACAAACCAATGCAATGGTCTTTGTAACTGCAGTTCGAATCGTCGTACAACACCATTGTCTGAGTCAGTATTGGCAGGTTCGCCGTCACAGCAAATGCCAATCAATTCATGGAGGGATAACTCTTTTTGGATGAAAAAGTCATTCAATGCTCTGACTTTAATCTCTGCGTCCTCATGATCTAGCTTTACATATCCAATTAATGTGGCATCAGGCTTCCGTGCAATAACCAAATGAAGCTCTTTAACCACATTTTCATGAAATTTTTCATCAATTTAATTTAATTCAATTTAATTCAAAAGTGACAAAAGCACACAAACAGTGAATAATATGGAAAACCATAATAACGCATATAGAATTTTCAATTGAAAACATAATTGGCGTAAAATTATTTATGCTGTGTATTTTATATGTTTGAAAAATGTTTGAAAAAAATTGAATATTACATTTTTTCAAAATCTTATATCAAATATTTACAATAATTGTAATAACATTTTAATTATTTACCAAAAGCAACTTAGGGCATTGCAAGAAAAAAAAGTTTTGTAGGTTATGTATAATTTTAAAAAATATTTTTTATTGATTTGAATTGCATATTTCACTTTTATGCAAAATACATGATAATAGCATAAATAATACCGTATATATGGTAAAATGTCAAAAAAATGCAAAAATTAATGTTTTTTTTTCATGCCCCAAAATGGGAATTTAAACTAAGGCAACATAATTTTGATTATACTAAGGTTAAAGTAGATAAAAAAAAGTACAGATTAAAAAAAAAATTTTATTTTGGATGACTTCTCATAAAATGGCACCATTTGCCAAATTTAACGAAAAATGTCAATTGCGGCCGGAAAAATTAAAATTTTTTCATAAAAATTAAATCCCATATTAAAACTATTAAACTACATGTTTCCTGAAATTTTCATGAAAATTCGATGATTTTTCCGGCCCTTATCATAAATTTAGTAAAAAAAAAAAAATGTCACGCGATTCGGATTTTTGAGGTTAGGTTACACTTTTAAAGTATCGAACCCCCATAGATGAATTTGAAATTTAAACACAAACATTTTTCATCTTTTTTTTTTTTATCATTAGAGCCCGAAATATTTCAAAAATAGTGTACCTACTCGAAAAACACCAAAAAACCAGTTTTTGCCGTTTTTGAGGCACTTCCGGACTTCCAAATTTGCTAAATAACTACCTGCCCACTAACTTTTATGTCCTTAACATAAAACAAAAAAAAAAAAATCAACTTTGCTCTTACATCAAATATATCACTTTTTTTTACTAATTTGACTCCACTAATAATTTATAAAACAAGGCGGCATTATTATTTTACTACAATATAGTGCAACTGGACTTGCCCTGGCCATTGAAATTTCAACCATCAAGTGCAGCTGCAACTATACAATATTACTTCGGTCTGAAAGACCTAAGTATTACATTCATGAGCTCAAAGTGAAATTCTTACCCCCACTTTTTTTGGCATTTCTCGACGTTTTAGGACCTACTGATTCTAAAAAAGCAAAAAAAAAAAAAATGTGTGTCTGTCTGCCGGCCGGCCGTCCGTCACAACCGACGAAATCTAGAAAACCGCTGAACGGATTTCAAAAATTTTTTTTCTTAAAATAGGTTTACTCAATGGGAAGAGCCGAAAGGACGATGTGTTTGATAACTGTACCGGAAGTGTGTCAAAAAAATCGTCAAGTGTGTCAAAACAAGGAAATTAGCGTATTTTTTGGTTAAAAAACGTTCATTTTAAGTGATTACGAGTAGAAACATTGAATTTGGAGAAATCTTGATGGTCGGGATTGGTATGTGAGACTAAAATCTAGATTATTGCATTATAAGTTTGTCAAAAAAATGTTGTCAAGTGTGTCAAAAGAGAGATTTTTTTTTATTTTTACCCAATTTTTAGGAAAAAATAAAATTGTTTGAAATGAAATTTTATTATTATTATTGAGAATTATGGCATTATAAGTTTGTCAAAAAATAATGTCAAGTGTGTCAAAAAATAATTTCATTTATTTTTTAGCCAATTTTTTGGAAAAAAAATGTAGCTGTTTTTATGTAGTAAATATAATTGAAAATGAAATTGGACATGGACATTTTTGAATTTGTTATAGTTTTTGAAATATTTTTGGAATATTTTTGGAATTTTCGATTTTGTAATAATTTTTGCATTATTTTTAGAATTTCTGAAAAAGTTTTAATTTTTGATTTCGTAAGAATTTTTGGAATATTTTAAGAATTTTGAAAAAGTTTTAATTTTTGATTTTATTATAATTTTTGGAATTTTGAAAAAATTTTCAACTTTTGATTTTGTAATAATTTGCAATATTTTTAGAACTTTGGAAAAAGTTTGCATTTTTAAGAATTTTTGGATTATTATTGGAATTTAAAAAAAGTTTCAATATTTGATTTCATTCTAATTTTTGGAATATTTTTGGAATTTTGAAAAAGGTTTCAATTTTTGATTTTGTTATAATTTTTGCAATATTTTTAGAATTTGGAAAAAAAATAGAATTTTTGAATTTTATATAGATATATATTTAGAATTTTGAAAAAAGCTTCATATTTTGATTTTGTAAGAATTTTTGGAATATTTTTAGAATTTTGAAAAATTTAAAATTTTTGATTTTATTATAATTTTGAAAAAAGTTTTAATTTTTGATTTTGTAATAATTTTTGCAATATTTTTAGAATTTTGGAAAAGTTTGAATTTTTAAGAATTTTTGGAATATTATCGGAATTTAGAAAAAGTTTAAAGATTTGATTTCATTCTAGTTTTTGGAATATTTTTGGAATTTTGAAAAAGTTTGATTTTATTTAATTTAACAACATTTTTGGATTTGGATTATAATTTTCCGGCAACGTATTGATATTTCGTATTAGTTTTGTAATAAGTTTTTAAACAGATATAAAAAATACTTGTACGTTAACAAAGAGTTATGTTTGATATACATCGCTGCCCAAAACTAAAAACCATGTCCTCGTGAAAGTTTTTTGCCGAAAACTATATCAAAATCCTTTACCCAGACCGAAGTCTTGATATCTCAGAGCTGTGAGATTTCAGCCCCTCCATATTTTTATATTTTGGTTTTTTGGCTTTAATATTTTATTAATGATAATAAAATGATCTTTGGTTGAAGCCAATAATTTTTTCTTTTAAATAAAATAAATTATTTGTTTATTTTAGATAAAAAGAATCATTATTTTAAAAAAGAATAAAAAAATAGAACTTAAAATTATTTTTTTGCAAACGTTTCGTAAAATTATAAATTTATGAAAATCAACTAAATTATTGGAATATCTCTTCACATTCATTTCATTCTATTATATTACATAAATTTCATTCTATTGTGCATAAATTGTAAAAAACGTATTAAAATATTCATTCCATAAATAATAATTAAGAAAATCATTTCAAATTAAGTATGGAGCCGTCTACATCGTCTGCAGCACTTTCAGAACCATCATCAACATCAATCTCTGAATCAGAACCGGATTTATCAGCATCTATGATACCTCTAAATGCTATTGTTTACGATGAAGCGAGTGCTTTGAATGATATGCATTTGCCAGATAATCGCGAAATTTTACAATACTATTTCTGGTTTGGCGATAAAGCTAAACACCGCAGCAGAATGTTTTTACTCCTATTGTAATGGACAAATTAGTTGGAATATGGGCTAAGTTGAATATTGAAATTATTAATAGAAAAAGCTTTGTGATAAAACTTAATAACTTGCTTGACAAATATTATAAAGTGAACAAAAATAAAAAAAGTAAGACATTGGATGATAGTTTAAAGAAACTGTTTTATATTGGGAAATGCAAATGTCAGTTGCAAACAAAAAAATGCTCTTGTGGATTAATTCCTGTGCACCTGAGCGAATTCATGTTTGATCCAAATAATGATAGAATATGTACAATACCGGAAAATGTGCCACCCATTGAAGAGCAAGTACCCACTGAAATACCAACAATTACACTTAGTAGCATCAGACACCCTGACGGAAAAAAATCTATGAAAAACTATGAAAAATTCCAAGAAATTCAATGAAAAGCTATGAAACGAAAAGTCATAGACAATAATAATTTTTCATAGAAAATAATAGTAACAAATATAATTTTTTAGGAAAAAGTATGAATTTCTCTGCAAGAGTATGCCTTTGAAAAATGAAAAACTATGATAAAACTATGACTATGAACATGTTATTTTTTTAAAAAATCTCTTATTTTCTATGAAAAATAGGTAGCCATTTATGAATTTATCTGAAAAATTATGTTTATGAACTATGAAAAACGAAGAAAAAATCTGATTATTGAGCACGTAAAATTTTTTCGATTCCTATTTTATTTCGGTATTCAAAATAGCAATTTTTGTAGATAGATAGATTAGGTTCTCTGCATGATATATATGAAAGCCAAATTTGGCGGAAACTCAGAGGGCGAAAGTTATAAAAGTCAAACAAAATTTCTGAATATTCCGAAAAGGTAACGTTGGGTTTTAACAAAAGCATATAATAATCATTTTATGTCAGTTTCAGTCACACCTTAATTCGATAGTTAATCGCTTAGTTTTGAAGTAGATTAGCCGGGCTTCATAATTTGAGAATTTAGTATAAATCTAAATTTAGTTTAAATCTCAAAGGGGACCAATGCGAAGTTGAAAGTTTGAGAGTATATAACTTTTGCCACCGCATTTGCGCACAATTTTTTCACAAATACAAAATGATGTAAATGACCTGATCTTTCCATTTATCTATAAAAACCACCTTGTTGAAAACTTGGATAAATTAGGAACAATTGTGAGCTTCTCTAAAAATTTTTTGTTTTTGCATTATCATCACTGAACATGCCAAGATTTGTGTTTGGTATTATATGTTATTTTAGCATAAATCTTATAGAAACTTAAAACAAAGCAGTACAATTAATTTTTTCATTTATTTATTTTTCAAATCTTATTTTTCAATAGGAAATACATTTTTATAATATAATAAGAATCTTTGATTCATGTAAAATAAGTCTTTGATTTCATAGTTATATAGGAAAGAGTTTCTTTAACTGTTGTACGTTTATTTCATTTTGTCATAAAAATTAATAATAAATATATGTATTCAATATCAATTTCGGAGTGACGTGAGTGATCCATTATTAATGAATGAAATTATATTTGTTAAATATAAAATCTTTTTTTCCAACGAATTGTAATCACCTATTACTTTCACTCACTGTTTAACGACAAATTTTTTAGAAAAACCCTTTAATTATTATTTTTCTTCCCAAAAGAAATTAAAACAAAAACAAACAGGCAAAACTTCAATTTTATCGTTAATTTTATTTGTATTTCCTGACTAGTTTCGGACTCTATGAGTCCATTAACAAAGGAACAAAGGAACAACTCAGTTGTAAATCCTTTTAACAAATATAATTTCATTCATTAATTAAATATATGTAATAAATTCAAAACACATATTATCAATCACCGTAACAACCACGAGATATATCAATAATATAGTTATTATTCTGACATTGCATTAAAATACATTGGCCTTTTAATTCACTTGGTTTGCAAATTTGTAAATTATTGCTTCCTATAAAACATTTCTTAATATGTGTGATGTTTACAAAATGATTGGAAAGAAAAGGTTTGGAATGTATTATTATTTGTTGAAAAAATATAATTATATCAAAATTATTAGAAGATTCCTGTACTGGAATTTTACAAATATTAGAAATTATACCTCTTTTCCCATCATTTGTAATTATTACGGAATCATCCGTTTTTTTTTACGCTTGTATAATACAGAGGTATAACGTATACCATTACAAATGATTGTTTTATATTGTAAACATGTTCCTGAATATCCGATTAGATCACTTTCTATGTCACTTAAATTATAGGGTATTCCAGAGCCTATTAAAATGCAATCATCCGTTCTAATAAATTTCTTAACATGATCATTCAATAACTCTTCGCGAAATTCTTCAAATCGATTACTTTGCGCAAATTTAGAAATAAACTCTGGTAATAATTTAAAACGCATATATCTATCTGCTATTTGGGTAGCAATTTCAAAGGGACTTGTCTTTAAGTTTAAAATTAAACGATTTTCGTTTTCAAAACAAAACGCATTGTGATTTGAAAGCGGACCCCAATTCTTTACATCTTGAACCAGATGGAGCAACAAATGAATATTATACGTCATTACCCCTTTGCCAAAATATATTTGACAGAAGACAACAAACCTAATCAGAAGTATTTCAGCAGTTCTCAACATTGCTTGAGTAATAGAATCTCGTAATAATATTTCAATTGCTGCTACTAAAGTCGCAAGATGATCGAAAATCTTTTGGGGTAGTTTTGCATATAAACAAGGTAGTGAGTAAAATAATAACCACGAACGATACTCTGATGCTTTCCATAGTTTTCGATCACATAAACTTCGAGGAGTTCTTGTTATTATATTTGGCACTCTTGTTGATTTCAACAGATGATTAATTGCAGCTAAATTATTTGGATCATCAAGATAATATTCTTTACCAGCGGAAGTTAAAATTATTTCTGTATATTGTTTTGCAACACCTAATAAAACAGAATGCATGTAGTCTACAACCATGCCTCTTCTTAGATCAAAGCCATGTAGATTCATTAGAACAGATGGTCCATGGACTCCACAGATGCTTTTATTCACATTTTTTATTGCATAGGTATCACACATATTTTTTCGAATTGATAAATCAGTTCGTTCTGATGGTACTTCTGTTGACATTGTGTATTTTCTAAATCCATTGACGTCTTCAGTTGGGTGTTCACAAAACGTACATCCATATATTCCATTGAATTTCTTCATGTTGAGTATACAGCAACGTGCACATGAATCTACGCAACATCCCAAGGCAAACACTTTACTGGTTACTTCTTCTCCCTTGTAAATCCAAGTGATACCTTTTGTTGCTAAATCGTTTGCTTCAGTTACAAATGGTTTAAGAAATACATTCATGGGAGGCTGTTTTGATTGAACCCATAAACCAGCAAGAATGATATGTTTTTTTCGCAATTTTAAAGGAAGCTCATTTAGCATAATGTATATCGGCCAAATCGCTACTTTACTTGATGTCGCTGACTGACACCCATCTGTATTAAACATAAATGAAAAATTTTTTTTTTCCCCTGAATTGTATGTTGTTTCGAACCGTTGATAAACTTCACCGTCAAACACATCTTCCATCGCTTCGATATTCTCTTTTCTTCTATCTACCTGACAAAAAATATTATTTTGAACATCTTCAATCTTTAACAACGTATGTAATTGTCTTTTGATGTTCATAGTCATAAACAAGCATCGATTATCTCGACTATTAAGTATTGTTTGACAATTTTCACAAATTATATTGCTTGTTCTATATTTGTCAGTTGTGCGAATTCCAATATAAATTTCACAGTTATAACAATAAATATGATACGTAAATGATTCATTGGTAATTGGAAAATACTCATTAAATAATCCATGTTTTCGTGCAGATATAACGTCTTTGTTAAAAAGCTTATTTATTGTCATTAATAATCTCATTGTGCAAGTCCAAGTTAATGAATCCTGCATTGCGATACACATTACCATTGATAACAAATCGCCACGAGTAGTAAGTGTGCAATTACAAAGCGTACGGGAAAAATAATGATCTTGTTTATTTTGATTTGGATTTATCATATTCTGAACATTAACAAAGTCATCTTGGGTGTTGCTGTGTACGTCAATTCTCAAATTATCAATATCAATATTATAATTATCATTATCACTGATACAGTTATTTCGGGCCCAGATTTTGTGAGAATTCCCAGATTCATCACTATAATTTTCATTATAAGACATTTCAAAGTAGTTGCTGTCATTGATTTCTGTATCATCATCATCAGGATTGTCCTTATCATCTATAATATCTGAATTGTGAACCGAATTTTCTTGAACTCCCCCCATTTCAACTTCACTGTCATATAATTCTTCATTTCTATCATTGTCTGAATTATCTTCACAACTGTTTCTACAATCATTTTCTGAATCCCCTTCACTACTGCTATCACAACTATTTTCTGTAGTATCATTATTACTACTATTGAAAACTAAATCCATACCATTATCTTTATAAATATCTGTAACGTTGTCTGCAACAGTGTCTTCTCCATTTTCTGAATAAATTACTTCGTTTATCCCTTCTTGAAATTCATGCTTTTCCGCGTCGTTTTCATTGAATTTATTAGGATGTGAAACAGGAATCTATTATATAAATAAATGTTAGACACAAAAACCCCCAAAATTACTAACTTCACATCTTACATGATTCGATTGTTGATTATTGTCTTGTTTTCTCCAATAATAAAGAGTTGATCGTGGTATTTCATAATTAGTGTTAATGCCATAATACTTTGTATATTTTCCTTTCGGCATAATAGAAAATGAAAACCAATCCCACTAATTTGACCTTGATTTATATTTGTTAAAATTTATTTAATATTTGCCAAAACTCTATTTTATTACAAAACACACTAATAAATTTATCACAATAACAATTTATCTATATTAAAAAAACTTTAATAACAACACAAAACAAGCTTGAAATTGAAATAAAAAACAATAATTTTTAGTTTACGAATTACAAATCAGCTGATTTCAGGTGTCAAAATAATTTCTTGACAAAGGTTTGGTAAAAATGTTTGACAAAAGTTGGTATGAACAAAACCTCTGATATTCTTCAAGCCCAATTCATTGACGTCATATTAAAAAAACAATGAACATTGCCATATGCAAAAAATTAGATTGGTGTTTTTGATTAAATTTTTTGAATTTTTTTTATATGGAGTTTTATTTTTCTAGATGGCGTTAAGGCGATTTTTCTTATATTCAGTTTTAATTTCAAAATGGCGCTACAAGCTTAAGATTTTTTGTGTGTTAAAAAATGAATCAGGCTTGTATATTGGGGGTTTTCGTATGACTATGAAACTGTCAAGTATTACTAAAAGTAAAGCGAAGCGTATTGTTTTACTGTCAGCCATTTTAATATATTTATAGAATTGTTTTATTTTATTTATAATAATAAATAGAATGTTTAGTCCAATTGTTTAGTTAAATTCAGTGTGATAATTATTAGTGTTAGTGCAATAATTGCCAAAGGGTAATTGTATTACTACAAGTAAAGCGATAACTATAATTTGTGAACAGTCAGACATTTTGAAATAGAGAATTGTTTTTTATTAATATTAAATATAATTGATTAGTTCTGCCTTCTAATTTAAATTCAGTGTGATAATTATTAGTGATAACAGTGCAATTGTTGCCAAAGGTAAATTGTTCCAGTAATAATGTATAATTACAAGAAAGCGTGTATATATTTGTGCAAAAAAAAGAAATATATAAAAACAGATCTTAGTGATATAACTGATTATTCGAAGGAAGTATATGATCCGTCTAAACCGGCAGACAAAAACAAAATTTTTCATTACGTTAATAATATTGGAAATTTAGAACCTTGTCAAATTGCAGAAGTAGCAAGTAAGTTTGAGTGCAAACATATTTTAACTTTGATCAGCTATTATGATTTAAGATAGTTAAATTTTTTGTTTTTAACATAATAGACTAAGAGCCTGCGACGGCCAGACCTTCGTTATTTTATAAAAGCTGAAAGTTTCTCTGCGCATGCCCCCTACTTAGGTAGGAACGATGAGCGACATATGAAGTTTGGATCATGGTGGCTTTGGCAAGGAGCAGGTAACAAAGGGGCCTCCAAAGTTTCGTTAAAGGATAAAAGTAATTTTTTTATATATTCTTCGGGATAGTATTAGAAGTCACGTCATCCATTGCCACATACTTACTATCGTAGCAACCCCCTGCCAGACACCCTTAAACTTTATCAATTCGTTAAAGTTTAAAGGTGTCTGGCAGGGGGTTGCCACGATAGTAAGTGTCTAGCATCTGGCAATGGGTGACGAGACTTCTAATGCTATCCCGAAGAATATATAAAAAAATTACCTTTTATACTTTCACGAAACTTTGGAGGCCCCTTTGTTACCTGCTCCCTGCCAAAGCCACCATGATCCAAACTTCATATGTGGCTAATCGTTCCTACCTGAGTGGTATGCGCAGAAAAACTTTCAGCTTTCATAAAAATTTTAAATTTTTACAAAAATGGACTTATACCACTATAAAAAAAACGGTTCATATGTTGTGTATATTTGTTGGCAAGGAATATATAGCGGAGGTATGGAGGCCCAATCTGGTCTCTGGTATGTTGCTGTTGTTGATATGTATTCTAATGAATTAAATTTTTTTATTTTTTTGGCCTATATGTTTTGACATATCATATCATATCTTATCATATTATATTTTATTTCAATTTAATATCATATTGATATTATAATTTTGGTTTATAATTATGTCTATATGTATATATATTTAGTTTATGGGCATGTTTAAATTGTTTAGTATATTTTTGCTGTATGGCTCCTGCCATCATTTTTTTGTAAAATGTCTATTTTCTGGGCAATGTATTGGACCTCGGCCTGTTTGCCGTCAAGTGTAAAATAAAAATAAACTAGTAGGGTAAGGTGTGACCATAGCGGCCACGCCAAGAACTTCCCGTTAAGTTAAATAGGTAACATAAAGATATTTTCTTAAAACTTTAATAAATTGAAATTCTCTTTCTAAGACTTGCAATTAATCGTCGTATTTTAATCTTTTGGTTACACTGGAAAGAAGATTTTCATTGCACCATATATTTAAAAAAACTAACGGTGGAGTCTACTTAAAGTCTACTTTGTTAACGTTGCTAAAATTTTTCGATTTTTATCATACAATAACACCATTTTTAGGGTTTCGTACTTTGAAAAAGTAAAAACGGTACCCTATTGGTGAGACTTCGGTGTCCGTCCGAATTTCTACATAATCGACTTTCTCAAAAACTATAAGTGCTATCAACTTGAAATTTTTTACAGTTATTCAATGTATTTGTCCACGCCTACTGACAACAAGAAAATTTTGAATATTATTTTATATCAATATTTTATGGACATTGATAAGGAGATAGTAAAACAAAAGTTTGTTTTAAGGAATCGAGTTTGGTTTAAAAAAATCAAAAAAAATCCAATCCAAAAAAAATCCAAAAATCCAATCCTTGGTTGTTATAATTTCAAATGTTCATTGGAGGGGGTTGAGAGTAAAAATTACGAAAACAAAATATTTTTGGTCATGTCAAGTGGGGGGTATCATATGAAAGGTTATTTTTTTTCTAGTTTAAAACAGTTTTTTTTCTAATTTTCGAAAGCACAGTAATGGACTTATTTTAGAAAAAGTGAAATTTTAGTTTTGTCCCCCCCACTTATCTTCGAACATTACAAAAGAAAAAATTTTAAAAAATTCACGGTTGTAGGAACTTGGCAATAAAAAAAGGAAAAATTTTTTTTGGTCGTTATAATTTCAATTGTTCTTTGGAGGGGGTTGCGAGTAGAAATTTTGAAAAAAATATATTTTTGACTTGGACAAGTGGGGTGTCATATGGAAGGTGATTTTTTTGTAGTTCAAAATAATATTTTTGTATTTTTCGAAAACACGGTTTCTGACTTATTTATAAAAATGTGAAAAGTTGTTTCTCTCCCACTCTTTATCTTCGAACATTACAGAAGCGAAAAATTGAAAAAATTCACGGTTATAGACAATGTTGTAAAGATTGAACGAAAACTATAGCGGTTAGCTAATTATTTCAGATGTTCCTTAGAGGTGGTTGAGAGAAGAAATTTCGAACAAGTTGCAAAACGACTATAAACATTACAAAAACCTTATGCTCTAAGTTTCAACAAAATTAAATGTCAAGACTGAGAAGTCTAAAAAAACAGTTGTTCAACGAACCACAGACATCCTCCCCGAATCCTTTGCCAAATTTTGAAAATAGCTGATTCAAAATAGCACATTTTCCATATTTAAATAAAACCGGATGCGTTTGCGGCTCATTTTAATTCAAAAGTTTCATCAAGTTTTCAAGCGTTTGAGTAATGAAAATAACGCCCATTTTTCAAATTTTCTTAAAAAAACTCAAAAAGTAAGATAGCAATTGTTTATACAAATGTCATTATAAATGGCTGACATGATGAAAAACAAAATGGGAGGTAAATGATCTTGATAGCATTATTTATTCTAGTAATACTTGCAAGAGATGATATTCAGTTTTTTGGAAACCCCTAAAAAATAAATGTACTGATTTCATTAGAAAAAGACTGGGCTGTAGGTTACACCAAGATATATCGATTGTGACCATTGAAGTTGAAATCGGATCATCCGTTGTTGAGAGAGCGTTGGACAAATGTTTGTCCACATACGATGATACACACGCACATACCCACACACACTACATACTGCCAGCTAAAAATAGCCTAAACAGCTTCAGGTGGTCTTGAAACGTAAAGATATTATAAAAATTTCGATTTCAAAAATCGACCCAAAAACAATAACTTCTCATATCGGAAAGTTAATAAACAGTTGACCAGGCAATCTCCTCTCGAACCTCTGACCTTTTTGTCAAATGTAGAAAATAACTCAGGTTTTTGATATTCAAGTAAACCCGGATGCGGTTGCAGCTCATTTACATACAAAAGTTTCATCCAGATATCATTCGTTTGCATAAAGAAAATAACGCGTTGTTTTTTCACATTT
The DNA here is from genome assembly GCA_963693315.1 of Diogma glabrata. Lineage (NCBI taxonomy): Eukaryota > Metazoa > Arthropoda > Insecta > Diptera > Cylindrotomidae > Diogma > Diogma glabrata. Next base: position 394,388,726 of record OY856187.1, read on the forward strand.
TGTTAAAAATCTCAAAAACTAAGATAGCAATTGTTTATACAAATGTCTGACATGCTGACAAGCAATATGGAAGCTTCATGACCTTGATAGCATTATTTATTAATCTCATGATATTTGCAAGAGATGATTTTCAGTTTTTTGGAAACCACTAAAAAACAAACGATATAATTTCGCTAGAAAAGGACTGGGCTCTAAGTTACGACAAGATACATCGATTGCGACCATTTTCGTTAAAATCGACCCATCCGTTGTTGAGAAATCGTTGGGCAAAAATTCTCCACACAGCGATATACACATACATACACACACACACACACACATACAGACTGCCAGCTAAAAATAGTCTAAACAGCTTCAGGAGGTCATGAAACATAAAGATATCAAAAAAATTCCGATTTCGAAAATCGACCCAAAAACAATAACTTCCCATATCGGGAAGTTAATAAATAAATAAAAAATTTATCGTGGAAAATATTTAAGATTAAGTCAAATTTTTTTTGTTGAATTGTTATTAATATATAAAACACAACTGAAAGTTTATATAAATTGTCGTTCAAGTAAATTTCATTTCAACACATTATCATTTAGGCGAGATTGTTTATTCTTGTTTCTTATTCAAGTTCTTGATATAATTAAATATATTGTTTATAGGTACCAATGTTGCTTTACAAAAAAAATTAGATTCACACAGGCCAGTTGTTCCGAAGTTGCATGAATCATTCTACAATAAAGAGTCTGAAAAAGAAAATTACCCAAAAAATAAAGAAACAACTGCATCGAAAGAACAGCGTAAGGTAAGATAAAAAGTTGCAAACATTCAGCTGGCCTTAACTTTTTTCTGACAGTTTATAATCGCTTAGTTTATAATTCTTAAATAACAAAAATTTTATTTTAGAAGATGCAAACTGCCAAAATCAAAGCCAAGCAAGCGACAGCTTCTGCAATAATGGAAGCACATTTGAAAAAAACGCAAATTCAAACTTCTGGAACACTGGCCAAAAAGGAGGAAATGCAAAAAAATGCTCAGAAGAAAAATATGGTAGATTCCATAATTGAACAAAAATATTCAGACAAGAAAGCAATCGATAGTCAAAAGACTTCTGTAAAAGATAAAAAAGGACATTTAAATGATAAAAAACTGTTGAAGCGAAAATACGAGTTGGAACCTGAACAATCTGGGAAAAAAAAGAAAGAAGATTCAGAGGTAAAAAATAACAATTAAACATACATCAGAATTGACTATTTATTCGTTTAATGAAACCCCAATTAGAATCTTATAAATTATTGCCAGTTATTTTTCAAAGATTTATATGTAGCTAAAATGTGAAAATTTTCCCTACGGTAATAATAATTGAATTTCTTGTATAACGTTTCAATTTGTAAATTCTTATTTCAGCCTGCATTTACCACCGTTTCTGCACTCTTAGAGAGTGTAGATGAGGAATTTCGTGAGCTTAGTGCAGTAAGTTTGTTTTTGAAGCAAAACAGAAAATCATTACTCAACTGAGTTTTTGATAAATCATTGTGTCCTCAATTTCTTTTATTCTAGCCAGTAATTCATGCACCATCAATATCGACACCTAAAAGATCGCGAAGAGATTCTAGAAGATCATCCATAACATCTTTTAAAGATTTTATGGAACGATCACAAATGAGTTTAGTGATAGACTCACCTAGAAGATCGCTAGAACGATCATTTGGAAGTGTAGTTCTAACATCACCCAGAAGCTCGATGGAAAGATCGCCCAGACAATTGGTGGTATCATCACCTACAAGCTCGCCCGAACGATCAGCAAACAACTGTTTAAAAGAACACCAAAGTTCACAGATATCGTCACTTAGAGACTCATTGGTAAGTTTAGTATATAAAAAGTTTTATGAAGCCTATGAGATTTATAAAACTGATTTTCGTCAGTATGTGACTTAATGATTGGTTGTGGAAAACCAGCTAGACCATATTTGGAATGTAAAATTAGATAATTTTTATTAATTTAAGTTTATCTTTAAATTTTTTTTAGACGAAAATCTCAACTCAACAAAATCTAAATGAAATTACCGAGAAATATAAAAATTTAAAAATTGAATATGAAAAAATAAAAGAAAATTACGAAGGAGAAAAGAAAAAAGTAAAAAAATTAGAAGATGAAGTTTTAAAATTGAACAATTCTGTAAAAAATATACAGAACCATTGAGTGTCTGCTTTAAAGACCATAGAAAGAACTACTCTGAATGAAAACATAATATGGGAGAGGACAGAAGATAAGGAAAAAGAGGTGAATAATGAAGAAGATGTAACCGATTTAGGAAAAAATGTTGTCGTTAAAACTTCGATTTTTAATAAGGCTAAAAGAGCACCACAGCACTCTAAATTTGTAACCACAATGGCTTACGAAATTTGGGGTTATGGCCGTCTTGCGAAAAGATGTGTAAAAACACAAAATCGAAAAAACTTTTTAAATGCGTCCACAGAAGCCAACAATCAAAATATTTCTCTTAAAGAATTAACACCCACAGAAAGAAGTACTTGAGCAGCATTTTCAAAATTATTTAAAAGCAAAGGGCTATAGTAGCCAATCCTACAATGATAATTTGAACTTATTAAATAAGCATTTAAATACAGCTATAACTGGTGCAAGACGGCACATAAATCCCGAAGAATATAGACAAAAACAGGCACATATGGATAAAACAACAGATTAATAAACTTTAGCTTATAGGTTTTAGATATTTATATGAAGTATAGTATATTATCATATGATTTTGTCTAAATATATTAAATATGTACTCATATATAGAAAGCAAATTTAATGTATGATAACTAACAAAGTATGATAATAGTATTACAATACTGACTATTATAATATTATTAGTATTAATAAGTATTGCTACTAGTTATAATTTATGTGTTAAGCTGAAATGAGCAGTTAATTTTTATAAGCACAGTTCTTATTTTTCTATCATGTTATTTGATAGTTTTTGAAATGTTTAATACTAAAAAAATATTAATGTATAATCACAACTTGTTCTATATAATTTGAAGGTATATAAATAAAATAAAAATAAAACGAAAATAAATCTCTTTTTGCAATTTTACGATTCTAAAATAGGCCGTAAAGTAGGTTTTTTTCTTCAGGTTATTTCTTTATTGAAATAACGCGTAAAATTACTTTTTACGCCCTAAAGCTTAAATATTTGATACTCAAAAGAAAAAATTATAATTCAACCCTATTTACAAAGAAAACATTCATATATTTACAGACATATGTTTTGTAAATTTTTTTTGTTTGAAAATTGTTTAATCGCTTGGATGAATAAAAGAATGAAGAATAAAATAAAAACAAATAAAATTTAATAAATTGGTTCATTAGAAATTTAGGTAACAAATTGCAAAAAACTGTTAAATAAATTTTTTCAACAAATAGTTTACTAAACTTATTTATGTAAATAAGTGTATTTTTCTATGATTAAATAATACAGAATCTTACTCGTACAACAAACTTTGTACGTAATTTGGACATAAAGTATCTTTTTGTTTTCGATTGTTTCTTTGATTTCACTCCCAAGCAAAAAAGTCCTACTTTACGCCGTTAATACATAATTAGCTATTTCGCCCTATGTTTCGGCTGAAATTTAAAATCTAAGTAGGTAATGCTATGGTTTTTGCCGATACGCAATTCAAAGATGTTAAGTAGGAACATTCTGATATGAATGTAAAATTATTCAGTTTCTTGTTGAATAGGAATGCATAATTTTTTATTCGTATGGAAACATCCTTCCAAAAATGACACCTTCGAATTTCGAACCGCCAACTATCATAGTTTTGCATACGTATATTTTAAAATTCATAAAAAAACATAGTCATAGGAATTCATAGAAATTCATAATTTGTAGAAAAACTATGAAAATAACTATGAAAATCTATGAAAAATGTCCAAATTTAGATATGTTTTTCATTAATTTTGATAGTTTTTCATATTTTTTTATAGTTTTTTCATAGTTTTTCATAGTTTATCATATTTATTTTTCATAAATTTTCATTTTTTTTTTCATAGTTTTTCATACTTTATTTTCCGTCAGGGCAATTGCATTTGATATATCATTCTCGTTTAACTTGATATTTGTGTTGCTTCAAATTTCGAGACCTATATATTTTTTTGTTTTTGTTCAGGAATGGTAATGGATTGTTCTACGCGTGTGTGAATGAATGAGTGGATAGAGTACGTGAGCGTGAGAATGTATTAGAGTTGTGGGGTTGGACGTGCTGATCGTGGTTCTTCCGTACCAGGGGGTCGACAGAGTCTCATTCTTTCACTTGCTTTTTTCCATTTCCGTATGTATCATGTCTTTCGCGTACAATAACAGTTATTTGTGCTGGAGTAGCAGGGTTTCTTACTCGTCCCACAGGCTGCCGCTAGTCAGAGAGCTATATAAATCTCTTCCAGGTGCGCGACCTGCTATGCCGCTTCATTGGTTTGCCAATGAACCAGCGCTTCATTACAATACAGTGCTCATTACACTTGAATAAAAAGTGATTTTATGTCTTTGTCTATTTACTCAGAAATTTAAAGCATGTCCGAAAAACGGGACGTTTTGATCCAGTAGTAGAATTATTTTCTTTTAATTTAAATTACTCTTTGATAGTAACTTTACGCTTAAGAACGAAAGGCTATTTTAGACTTGGAAGCCCGATGATAATTTCGCTTTAGGAATTTGGAGTATAAAAAAATATTTTGATTGGATATGGGATATCTGTTGGGAAAAAACTTAAACTACAAATTAACATAAATTAAATCAATAACAAACAATAAGTCAGCTACGCCAATTTCGACTCATTACAAAAACAACCAGAATTTTAATTCAACTAATCTCATCATGATGAGGGTCGAAACAAAAATAATACAATTTCATAATTTTCTAATTTAAAACTTCATTAATTTTGCAAACAAAAACAGAAAAAAAAAAAATTTAATGACAACTGAAATTAACTTCGTAAAAATTATTAAAATTTATGATTCCATCTATAAACATAACAAAAAATTGAAACAAAAAAAAAAGTAGAAGAAAAGATGTAACAGTTTTCTTTTTTTTTTTCTGAAAACCTAAAAAAAAAAAATCCAAAATGAAAATGATTTATCTAAGACCGAAAATTTTTATATTAAAATAATTTTTATTAATTTTCCGCAAATCTTACACTTTATTTATTTTAAATAAACATTTTTCCAATTTTCTTCATCATTTTTGTTGTTGTTGTTGTTAGATTTTCTTTGTGATTTATTCTATTTGATTGAAATATTTAGTCAACAGGAAAATTTTTTTATATTTATGGGATGTGAAAATGTATTTTCTTTTGTTTTAGAATTTTTTTTCTGATCTTTTTTTTGTTGTATTAAAATGTTAAAAAAAAAAATGGAAAATCGGGATGAGCTTTTTCGTACATATTGGAAAATATTTGTGTTTTGTGTAATAAATTCATAATATAGACAGAGTAAAAAATTGGATTGGTTATGTTTGTTGTTGTTTTATTGTGTTCTGGTTGTAAACTAAACGTTGCTAGATAAATAATATTTCTGGAGCTGTGTTGTGTCGATATTAGATTTATAGTTGTTAGGTGGTTGATGTAGGGAAAACATGAATGAGTACATTAATGAGATTTTTAACTGAAACAAAATAACAAAATACATTTCAACGGTTGGCAGGAGATTTTCAAGGTTTTATGAAAGAACGAGCACTTGAAACTACTTGCAAAAAAAAATATACGTAATTTTAACATAACAATTGAAAGTGTCGTAAAAGATTTATCAATTTAAGTTCATAGTTACTGCATTATAAAAAAAAGAAGCACTGCTGTATTTATTTTGTTTTATTCGTTATATTTGTCTTGTTTGCGACCGGCTGAAGCTATTTTTAGCTAGAAGTCTACATGTGCGCCCAAGCATTTTCCAACCGTTAACAAAACTGAAAACCATATTTTTCAACTGTCGCGATTAGATCACGAACAGAATTCTTCCGCCGGATATGTGCACTAGAGGCAGCACAATCGCCTCGGCTAGTAGGTCATGGTGAGGTCGTGGATCATTTCTAGTGCATCCGTTGGAAGCATGATAGTGCTGCACGAAAGGTGTTGTAAATATAAATTAAAATTGAATTTGAATTAGCTGAATACACAAAAAAAACGGAATATTAAGCAACGAGGAGAATCGAGTAAAGGTCACAAGATTTACTGAGACGAGCACATGCCCCAAAACCTCCCAAGGAGACACGTAGTGCGGAATCTGTTATGTCTCCCCAAAAAAAAAGGTGGTGGTTTACGACATCATCTTTCAATCACTCTAACACTTAGCACGACATAATAACTATTCTAAACATTTTCTGAAAGAAAAAATACTGAAATAATAACACGCATAATTTAGATAAATCGAAAACAAATATTTTATTGAAGCATTGAAATGCCGACGGCAAAAATTTGGTAGAAAAAAAAAATTAATCTGGATTAGATTTTCTTTTAATTTAATACTAGTGTATATTTCTGTTATTTAATCTAAATATTTTTAAGAAAAAAAGGTAACTAAATATTAACAATAGAATTTTTCTTTAAATGATATATAAATATATGACATATAAATAATTCTTAGTTTTACTGAACGTTCTTATATCTTTTATTGTTTTTCTGACGAACAATGGATCGATTATTTATACTAGTATGATATTTCACAATTTATAATAACTCTGATATACTCAATAAAAAAAAATCATAACCAAAAGTAAAAGTTTAATTTTTTTTTTTCAAAAAAAATTAATTAATTAAATTCTTGTAATTTTTAGAAAAGAAATTATCATACAAAAAAAAATAGTACTATTGACTATTTTCTCGAATATTGAATATATACGAATTTAACGTTTAAAAAAAAATAAATAAATAAATAACTAAATAAATAAATGAATAAATAGTAAATAAATGATAAATAAAAATATGTCTTAGCTTGATGCCTTTTGTTTCCCCTGGATCCAGCGAGGTAAAAGCATAAATTTTATGACGCTCTTGAAAACAGCTGAGCGCGCCAATTCAACAAAGTCGACTGCCAAGGTCATATATGTTCTTTTAAAAATGATACCAATAAAAAAAACGCGGCAAACACAACATTAAAACGTTAGATTCTTCCGTTATGATAGTTTTGGCAAACGGTGATAATTATTTTCCACGGAATCTTTCACAGCTCCAACAATATCCAATTAGACAATTTTAGATTTTTTTGCCTAGCAACGGCGTCGAAAGAGCAATCAAACTGACCAGCAATTTCTATAAAAAAATTATACGTCCCAGTATTTGAGACGACGATTGGAATTAGAATTTTATTCTCAAAGAAAAACTATTTTTTCTCCGATAGACAGCAAATATAAATTTTGCAGACTTATTTCAGTCAGCAAAGTGGCACTTTTCCTGCCTAGGCAGCAAAGCAAGTACTTTGCTGCCTAGGCAGCAAAATAATTAGACTTCATAGAAATAAACAGATATTTTTCCACGAATCTGGCAGAAATTTTTTAATTTGTCAAACTATAATTATTATTACATTTCCATAACAACTAAACTTTCCAACAATTGCGATTTTTTTTTTCATTTTTAAAATTTTGCTTTATTTTTAAAGTAATAATTATTAAATTACATATCATTGTAATTAATCGGAGAAAAAATTATATGTTCAACTCGGCAGCAAGGTAGATTGACTGCCTTGGCTGAATTCCTAGCCTCGCTGCGCTCGGCTATGAACTATCAGCCGCGGCAGTCAATCTACTACTTTGCTGCCTAGTTAAACAAATAACTATTTAATTACCAAATTTTAATAGCAAAATGCGTTCCTTAAAAATTCCTTAGAACAACAATATTTCTTTTTCAAGAAGAGAAGGAAACGGGACACGAAATCACGGTACTGAAAAAAAGCACATTTTCTTTAGAAAACAAATTTAAGAACACAAATCACAAGATTTCTTTACTTTGGATTTAACTAAAAATCACTGGTCACAAGTTTAGAATTCACTGGTTTCTTATAAACGGCACATTTTAACTTTTTATTTTTCCAGATTTTTAATTTTTATTTTTGTTCACTCTTTCAACGCTTTGAAAGATTCTTCTAAACTAAATTGTCCAATATGATATTTGATGTTCGGAGTTATATTGCGAGGGAAAAAAAACAAATACCAATTGATTTGTATATTATACTAGAACCCGAAATCATAATATTTAATATCACACATACCCATTAGCATACCTTAAAGAAAACGAAAATCAGCTGGGCCAAGAAAAACAATTGCCACTAATATACAATTGCATAGACAATTATACATTTATACTTTGCTTAATATGTTACATGTAATTGATAATATACATACATATAATTAAATCAAACCAAACCTAATTTAATATAAAAACAAAATCCAGATTAATCACATATATAATGCCGACCCAAAATACAGTTCTATCTATGAAATCAAAATCGATTTGAGAAAAATCGATATTATTTGAAATATTACTTGATTATATTCTACCTTCAGAATTAGTTATGCAAATAGTTTTAAAACCAATTTAAGGTGGCCATAAATTGCCACAATTGTAGGGCTGACTCACACCCATGAGAAGGTCTTAAAAGCCGGGCATTTATGTATTTATATTAGATTTTATAAAATCTGTGGTATGGATTCTGGACTAAATTTTGGATTCGGAATCATTTGATGAACTACGGTCGAATGTCTTTTGCATGATATACTCCTAAACTATTTCCATTTTCTTCAACCACTTCATAAGCGACATTCCCAACTCTGGCATGAATTTTTGCCTTTATAAATTTCGGCGCAAGCTTTGAAGCAAAATGCTTAACGGCATCGCTTTGTACAAAATTTCGTACAAAGACGGTTTGACCTGGAGCGAGCGACCGATTACGACTACGTAAATTGTAATGACTCGCATGACGTTGATAGGCTTCCTTGAGGTGATGAAGAACTGATTCTTGGGCTAGACTAAGTCGATGCGAATTAGGAATCATTGCGACTTCATTATCTCCGTCACATTTCAACTCACGTAAAAGCTTGTAAGTGGAACCATGCAAGATCATGTGATAGCCGAAGACTAAAAAATGGGGAGAAAAACCAGTTGAGGCATGTACTGCGTTTCTCAATGCTGCACCGATTTCGTGTAAATGTCCGTCCCAAGTTCGATGGTTGTCGTTGACGTACGCTCGAATTTCATAGCTGAAATTATCGTTCTATTTATCCTTTCTGATGCATTGGACTGGGGTGAATATTTGGGTGTAAATTCGTGCTTCACTCCATAGGCTTTCAACAAATTGGCTAGGATAATGGACGTAAAATGTTTCCCGTTATCTGAAAAGATGGACTCAGGCACTCCAAAGAAATTAAACACCCTGGACTTTAGATATTCTACCACCTTTGCAGATGTTGCGTTTCGAACAGGCTCGACCAGGGCAAAACGTGTATACTGATCAAGGATGATCAAAATATATGAATTTCCCGATTTCGAACGTGGATATGGACCCAGAAAATCCATATACACGCGTTGCCACGGACGAGTAACTTCGATGAAGTTTCCCATGGTAGGTCTTGTGGAGAAATTTACGGGCTTGACAGATTTACATGTATCACAAGCTTGAATGTATTCTTTAATATCTCGTACCATATTAGGCCAATAAAACTGACGTTGCACAATTTCTAACGTTTTTGCAAACCCTAAGTGGGCAGAAGATGGCGGATTATGAGCGGTCTGAATCAAAGTTGGGGCGAGAGATATTGGGACCACTAGTTTCCAATCAGAAATATCCGTACATTCTAAGTTTTGTAATCCAAAAGCCTGGGTGATATATAGCTTTCCATCTTTCTCTCGAAAGTTGGTTTTTGCTTTTGGATTCTCTTGCAAAGTTGATACCAGGTCTTGATATTCCTTTTCCTGAAACGCTGGTGATTCTAAATCTATGTGAAGAGTGGGAAGGTGAACATCCTCAGCTGTCAGAGCATCTACATGAACCCTTGAAAGACTATCCGGCACCACATTCTGGGAACCTTTGCGGTATTCGATGTTAAAATCGAATGCCTGTAATTTAAGGCTCCATCTTGCTAACCTGCCGGATAAATCTTTCTGGTCCATGAGCCACTTCAAGCTCGCATGGTCTGTAATTACAGTGAAACGGTAACCTTCTATGTACGCGCGGAATTTCTTTACGCTTAATACGGCAGCAAGACATTCCAGCTCCGTTACACTGTATTTACGTTGAGCCGAGTTGAGTTTTTGTGACATAAAGGCTATCGGATGTTCCCCACCATCGCTAGATTTTTGAATCAGCACGCTTCCAATCCCAGTTGTGCTAGCGTCGCATTGGATGAAGAACGGTTGGCTGAAGTCAGGGTTGACTAGAACAGGGGCCGAAATAAGAGCATTTTTGAGTTCCTTAAAAGAATGTTGTGCCCTTTCACTCCATATCAATTTACTTCCCTTTTTCAACAAGTCGCTGATTGGTGCCGTCAAGGTGGAATAATTCGGAATAAACCGGCGATACCAACCGGCCATTCCAAGAAATCTGCGGACTTGTCGAGGGGTTTTTGGGACTGGGTATGATGCAATCGCCTCCACCTTCGCGGGATCTACACGCAGACACCCATCACCAATTACATATCCCAGGTATTTTGTTTCCTTGAGTACGAACTTACTCTTTCCCACATTTATGGTCAGATTTGCAGCATTTAGCAATCTGGCCACTTCAGATAATAAAGATAAATGCTCTTCAAAAGTTGAAGAAGCAAGAAGTAAGTCGTCCAAGTATACAAATACCCGATCATGCAAATGATGAGGGATGACTTTGTGCATCAATTTACTCATCGTTTGTGGGGCGTTGCATAAACCGAAGGGCATGGAAGTAAATTGATATAGAGGACGTCCGGGAACTGTAAATGCAGTCTTATCCCGAGAACTCTGTTCTAACGGGATTTGCCAGAACGCGTCCTTCAAATCAATGCTACTAATATATCTGGTTTTCTCGAGGCGACCGATCAAACCATCTATTAATGGAAGAGCATACGCATCTTTCACCGTCACCGCATTGACCTTCCTAGCATCTAAACAAAGGCGTACCTTTCCGTTGGCCTTGCGGACGAGATTAACCGGAGAACTCCAAGAACTTTGGCTTTCTTCGATTACCCCGAGATCCAACATCCTATCGAGTTCTTTATAAATATCCGCTTGAACAGCGGGGGATACAGCGTAGTGCCTTTGTTTAATAGGAGTAGCGTTGCCTACATCAATGCGATGCGTCAGAATTTGCGTACGTCCTAAGCCAAGTTTTGCTGATGATGGAAATTTAACAATGACTTTCGATAATTGGGCTTCTTGAGCAGGTGATAAATCATGTTTATTGGATGGAACTACTACTGTCTCAGGGACAGCCTCGAGTTCATTCACCTGAGCAGGTATTAAACCGAAAAGGTCCCAAAAATCAATACCTAAATATAAAGACTGTTTAAGGCTTGGTACGAGATGCAATCGCATCGTTTTCTGTTTGCCTTCATACGAAACTGGAACGCAGAAGTGGCCGTGAACACGCTCACTGGCACCACTAGCAGTAGCGATGTTAGATGGGAGATTGTGAACTTTAATTCCACTTTTCTCTAAAAACTGTTCACATCCTGATCCCAAAACACTTACATTCGCACCGCTATCTAGCAAACCCATACATGGGACTCCAGCTATCAAAACATTCGCATATGGACGTTTGTCAAAATTATTTTCAACAGGAATAACAGTTTCAGCCACAATAGATTTAATCGAACGACGAAGACGCCAATATCGTAAGGTGCGATCTCTACGAGAATTTTTCTTAGGTTTTACAATGTCAGTATGGGTAGTTTGATCGTTATAAATTTGAAAATCGGAGGAAGTATTAGAGTCATTTATTTTTGGAATTTCTTTTGCAATTGGTGAAACTCCGGATCCATGCCGGTCGCTGCTTCTTCTGTCTCTTTCCTGGTCACCAAGGTGGGATTTTGGTAGTGTGGTTCCCCAGGTGGAAGCACTCCCTTCCTCGAGTTTCCCGATTGCAAGCAATGTTTACATTGGGACATAATAATGTTCTGTATTCCACATCCGAAACAAAATCGATGATTTATTGGAATTGTACAATCTTTGAAAAAGTGTCCTTCCCTAAAACAATTCCAGCAAGCAGGTTTAGTCTGAGGGATGGACTGCCGATTAAATTGTTGGTTATAATGGGGATGTTTTCCCATGTTTAGAGCACAAATTCCTTGTGGATCACCATAGGGCATAACATTAGGCGGACATGTCATTGGTGGTAAATTAGGATCATGTTCGGAAGATATTTCGCTTACATAACGACGAGGTTGGCAGAAAGCATCTGGATTATATCCAACACGATTCCAGGTGTCTTCCGTTTCAACACATCTCTTAACAAGTTGTGCCACTGATGTAAATGACTGACCAGCAAGAGCCACTTGAAGTCCACTTCGCATATTTCTTCGCAAAATAAGAAGTAAGTCGGGATCGAGAAGCTGTGATTTTAATGACAGGGAAATAGCCAGAATTTCGGAATAGAATTCCAAGAAAGATTCTCGTGGTTTCTGCTTTCTAAGCTCTAAGGCTTGACGTACCTCCAACTCATCACGTCTGTCTTGGAACCTATCCATTAACGCTTCCCTTAACTGAGGCCAAGTCACCCTACCGGTGCGTTGCAAATAAAGCCAATACCACTCCAAAGCGGATTCACGCAATAACAAACCCACGCCATCAACTAAACGTATTTGCGAAATGTTATTGGAAACAGCATTATACTCAACCCTAAAAAGAAAACTTTCCACTGGTGTTCCAGTAGGTGATCCATCAAACTTGATATTCCATTTATGCATACCTATTGAAGGATTTTGAGCAGGTTTAAAATCTGTAGGGTTGGATATTGGAAGTGTACTCCAGGTAGGTGACTTCTGAGAAGATCCAGATTGAGTATTACTCTGCGTTGGTGCACTATCGGAACCCTGGGATCCCTGGGATGCTGTATTATTTGAAGCTGATTGAGTATAAGCGCTCACTATAGAATTCGGTTCCTGTGGAAGAAGCGGATTTCCACTTAATGCAACACGTTTTGAGATTAAGTCCAAAAGCGCAACAAGTTCGTCCTCAGGTGACTTTGGAACGTTTTGTGGAGGAATATTTGGTTTCCTTTGTGAGGTGTATCAAGGTGGTAAGGTAGTAGGATCGAAGTGTACTACCCCCTCCGCCTTTGTAGAAGGGCCCGCACCAGAAAAAGTATTTGCCGAAGCTGTGTTTAGAGGAGGCATTTTATTCAACGAACTTAAGTTATTAAGTATCCCTGATATTCGTTCAGCGGTCGAAATCGGAAGGGATGTTGAAGAGGATTTAAACACATTCGGTTGATTTTTGATATTGCGTAAAGCAGCACTATGATTGCCAAACTCAACAGTATCATCCTCACTTTTCTCTCCCATTCCTATATTCTCTGCGTCCCTATTATTTTCTGCGTCAGGCACAGAAATATCGTTAAGCGCCTCGCGAATGGAAACCTCGGCATCTTCAAGACAAGTTACTTCTGAAATAACATTACTAACGGTTTCAATTAGCTTTTCACAAGACGGTAGCAATTTGTTTAATCTATTCTCAACTTTACGGGAATATTTCATACGCTCAAGGCTTCCTCGAACGTGATGCAATCGCGAATTTATACCTCCAAGAATTTCAATTTTATTGGTCATGTCCTTTTGTGGAAGAATTCCCTGTAAACTTAGTTGCAGGTTTCGTAATTTTTTTTCACACCGGTCAAGTTCATCATTTGGTCTATTACCACCCGCTTCATGCGGACGATTGGGAGTGATTGCCTTTCCACTTTTTTCATCATCAAGAATAGCGGGCAAAGTTTTCATTTGATAGGGAATTGTGCCTTCAATTCCACGCACTAAACATTCTATCACAAACTCATCCGATTCCAAATAATTCACATCCATAATAACTTATTAAAACGATAAATAAGAACCAATAATAAATATATAAATAAACTTAATTTAAATTAAATACGAGAAAAAAAAAAAAATATATATATATATATATATATATATATATATATATATATATATATATATATATATATATATATATATATATATATATATATATATATATATATATATATATATATATATATAATGAAATAATATAATAAATAATAAATTATTATTTTTCAAACTGCGATACGATACGATACTATACGGTACCGAACTTTAATTTTTAATAATAAATGATCTAGTCGATGATATCGTAAACCAACAAAATTCTATATTAAATTCTCGATTCTCCAAGTAAGAGAAAAAAATAGCGGTTTAAATGAAATTTACTTAACCAAAACAAAAAAAAAATATTTACACTTAAATAATCATCAACTCAAAAGATGTAAAACATCTAACGTTGGAGAACGGGAATGATGATTTTATTTTTCTGATACCCACAAAACTCTGAAATTCACCAAACATTAGTAGCCAAGAGTAATCTAAATTACCAACGTCCGAGGACAGAAGCTAATGCGCGAAAATCAAAGTATACAGGCACTGAAGTGCAATATAAACGGAAAAATAATTTAAATTTGCATAGCTTGACAGATAGTCAAAATATCCTAAGACAGAAAATATGCCATATACAAAAATAAATCTTTGAAAATTCTCAGTCATCACAAAACAAAAGTACAGTTTATTATGGTAAGACACAACCAAACAAATCGAAATCAAAACAAACTAAAGTTCGGTAGCGATTTGCGGTATCAAACCATCATCCAAAATTTAAATAAATAAACACGACTAACATACATTGATAATCAACACTAAAACGTAGTAAACCAATGCGATCGTTTTATTATCATAAATGAACTTCCACCCATGAACAGAAACACTAACAATAAAACTCAAAAAGTCTACCGAAAATTATTGCGTTTTCCAAACATGAATAGAAATTTCCTAAATATTCATAAAAAAAAAATTCTTTATAAACTGCAAAAAAATTGACGATGACAGAAAATTGATAACGGACGGAAATTTAAATGATATGAAACAGCGTAGGAAATTATAATAAAAAAAAATCAAAATGATTGAAATTTACTTTAAATCTAAAAAAAACTAGTTGCAAAAATAAAAAAAAATAAACTGTAATAAGTTGCTTTCCATTTCTAATAAGTTGATTAGTAAAAAGAAACAATTATCGAAATTCGATAAAAGGCGAATGAAAAAAAATACTTAAAACTAAGGCCAATCAACTCACCATGCTGAAAAAAAAATATAACGGATAAGCTACATAAAGAAAAATGTGTAATTTTAGCGGGAAACGCTATCATGAAAACGCTTGCATATCATAAAAACAACCGTATACTATAAAAAAAAATGTTAATTCAACTAACTTAAAACCAACCGTAATTTAATTTAGATTGGTGTTTCCTAAATTGGCCATATTGCAAGTAATTTGGGCGCCACTGTCGCGATTAGATCACGAACAGAATTCTTCCGCCGGATATGTGCACTAGAGGCAGCACAATCACCTCGGCTAGTAGGTCATGGTGAGGTCGTGGATCATTTCTAGTGCATCCGTTGGAAGCATGATTGTGCTGCCTCTAGTGCACATATCCGGCGGAAGAATTCTGTTCGTGATCTAATCGCGACACAACTATCATAAGAATGAATATTGCTATAAAGGTCAATGACCTAAGATCTCGGTTTTCGTTTTGTCAGTTATCCTTTCGTTTTCTCCATTCCCTCTTTAAAATTAAAACTAATTACCTAATGAATGAAAAATAATTATTTAATTGAATTATATATAATTATTTCCATCAACTTTTATACATAAAATATGTTAAAGCACAAAAACAGCAAAACATCAACTTCTATCATTATTGATTATATAAAAACTTTTGAAAATATTATAAAACTTTAATTTAAATTTTGTTAACTTGCTGTTTCGGTATCATCATAAAAAAATTTTGAATCTACTCATATTTGTGTACTTTATGTTCAATATTTTATCTATTTGATCCATCAATCGTGTTGTGGTTTGAATAAAATTCTATTTTGAATTTATAGTGCTATATACATTGTACATAGTCTTATGTAAAGATATGGATTGGATGTACAATTTTTTCCATAAAGGGTTCCCTTACTATATATTGCATAAATAGCGTAGTTTGAACAAGTGTTATTTGAAGAGTTTTGTGCTTGATAAAATGGGTCGAAGTTTATGTTCAATAAGTGAATTTGCATTTTAAACTCCACATTAAGAACGGAATAAAATGACTTATACTTATTACATAAATGCTGCTACAGTTTTGTGGATACAGTGTACAGTGGATATAGTAGAATCGTGAATCATTTTCATAAGATTGTCAGACAGGGTTATCACACCCGTAAAAAGAAATATAAGAAAAATTGTACCAATCTTCAAACCCGATTTTTCCTTTCGTAAATTTTTGTATTACACGCTTAATTGCGTTCCCCATAATCAATATATCAATTTTTATATACTTTTAACATTAAGTTCAATTCACGTCTGCCTCATCTAACACATGTTTGCTTTAGAAAATAAATTATTGTTTTATCTATTAATTCAACAGAAAATAGAAAGACATATCTAATGAGGTTTCATTATAAATTATTCAGAAATATTTTCTTAATAATAATAATTATTGAGGGAATTATTTGTGGTTCTTAATCTGGGTATGAGTTTGGGTGAGTGAATTGTTGTTTATTTAACAAAGATTATAAAGATTATACAATTGAATATTTACATAATAAATTTTATTTTTCAGATTAGAAATAATTAATTTTAAGTATATTTTGAATTATGGCATGTCCGATGATTTATAAATGAATTGGGGTTCTAACAAAATTCAACAGCAAAACATCTTCTATTTTCTAATACAGACGTTCAATATGGTGCCGGTTTTATTTGAATTAATATCATAACTTTTTAAGGCAATAAACCCCCCCACAAATTAAATTATAATTAAAAAGAATAAAAATCTGTATCGTAAATAATGTAAAACAAAAACTTTGGAAGGAAAAGTTTAAGCCAAAGTGGTTGAAAAATAAATTAACTTATTTCATATTTTCAACGCACGGATAATATTGGTTTAAACATTCATGATAAACAAGAGGTTGATTGGGAGATAGAATTTGCAATCACACAGTCTTATACCCTGTTGAAAAACTATTACATTTGTGTTTTTGCGTTTCTTATAACAACAATAACGTCGAAAACAAAATAAAACTGTATTTTTGACTAGCAAAAAAAGTAGGATGTGGTTGCATTCCTAATTTACAAATCTTCTTAAGAATAGAAAATTAGTTTAATAAATATTATAATTATTTGTTTACTGAAAATTAGGCCAATAGTCCCTTGGCCTGGGATTACCACATATTTTATACTTCATGTGGTGCCGGTCCTTGATAAGCCCGTAAACTTGTTCTGCGGCTTTCCTCAAATCGGCCGCTTTTTCGTTCGGCAAGCTACGAAAAATTCTGATTGCCCCGTCTCTTGTAAATTTTGTTTTTAGCTATGGGGGTTGGAAATTTGATGTAGATGAGGGTAACCTTGTCCGACAATCCAAACATCCAAAATGTCAGCTGTCGGATTCGACAATGCCAGACACATTTTGGTCGGACGAGCTTATCCTCGTGTTCTAAAACAAATTTTCAACCCCCACAGTTAAAATAATAAATTTGGTAGCAGTTTAAGTATGTAATTGTTATGTGAAATTTAATTGAAACAAACATTGATTGTAAAAATAAATTATTGAAAGTTAATTAAATTTATTTTATTATAAACAAATTATTTAAATGCTTTTTATTTTTTATTAAAAAACAGCTTTATTATTTATAAGAACTGAATCAAAAAAATTATGGTGCAAATTATGAAACTTTTTGCAATGAATTAATTGTTGAATATGTGTGAATAGACACAAGTGAAGACTAGTCATCTTCTTCTCGCCGATACGAGTTTGTTATTCAAAACTAGGATGTCTAGAGTATAACAAAACAGTAATCACTAGAGAAACTAATTGACTAAATCTGTTAAATATATGTAAATTTTTTGTTTTTTTACACCTCGCTAGAGCTGTAATCTAATTTTTGGTTTATACTAGCTTTGACATTTTTTGGTAGTTTATCTAGTCGGCTAGCCCTGATGAGAATGATAAACTTTTTTAAAGTTTAAAATTTTCTCATTGGTTTGAAACTAGATCGGTCGAAAATTTTATGGATTGCAAAAAGTTTCATAATTTGCACCATAATTTTTTAGATTCTCTTCTTATATTATGCTTGATGGGAGATTTTCCATCGGAGTGATGTTATATCACAAATAATTTACTGAATTAATAGTTTTATTATTACTAAAATATTTTTGAAAAACGCATAACATCTTTTTATTTTTTATGACACTTTTAAAATAAACATTTTCTCATGGTCCTTCGAGCCGCTTCTATCGGGTATCTTTAGAGTAAAATAAAAACTCAGTGAATTATAGTGAAGTAAAATTATTGAATAATCTTTGTGTAAAGAATCTTTCAAAATACGTGGACGCCCATAAACTAGGTCTAAATAGGTTAAAGCAAATTGAAACTTACGTTGCAAAAATTTATCCGTTGAACCAATAGAAAACATAAAAGCCAACATCTTACAGTTAAAGTATGAGTTACATGAATATAAAAGCAACCAAAATTGTAATACACCTGAAATTATTGTCCTTCAGGATCAAGTTGTAAGCAAGTTGTTTGCCATAAAGACCAAACTGATTAAGGCAGAATTGATTTTAAATCACCCGACAGATCTAAGCTCAAGTCTAAGTGAACTGATGGCAAACAGCGATTTTTTAACAAGAGGTTAGCAATATCATTATCAGAGCTAAAAGTGACATTCGATTACCTCCGGTCAACATGCCATTTTTAACCTGAATTTTTTCGTCTTTTACATCGTTATAAGATGAAGAAGACTTAATCCAGTAAATAACGGTTTTCTGATTCGATTGTTTTTAATCTGAATAAAATGTTGACAGTATGGTGGGAATAGGTCGAAGATCCAAATCTATCCTACCCCGATGTGGGACTTTTACTCTGAGGTTGGTTACACACCCTCGCGGGGCTACTACCCCACTACACATGTGGATACACACAAAAACATTTCCTACAGGAGTTTTTCTAAGAGAAAATGAAAAATGATTTCGAATTGCAAAATTCAAATGATTTCCAATATGTACTTAAGCTTAATTGCTCACAAGACACCCCTTCAAGTTAAAATTCCCCAAATGTTGTCTATATTTCTAACAAAATATAGCAATGAATTGAACTTGCATCAGATATTAGTTTCGCATTGATTAACAATCAATAATGACTCTAAAGTCGTCACTTAGGATGTTGATCAGAATGTTGACTTACGATGTTCAAGAAATATTCTCTCGTCCTATGAGTTCACCCATATTTATGATCTAGAAATTTAATACAAAAAATCCCAAAATTCTACAAAACGTTTTTTAAGATACCCACTAGCTCAAAAATCAAGAGAGATTTCGTTTTTCTCTTATTTCGGCGTAAGGTGGATATCATCTCTACAGAGTACTGCTACATCATAGAGTATGGAAAGGATATAGACAGGGTTGTTAGTAAAAATAAAAATATGTTCGAAAGTCTGTAAATCGTCATCATCAGACTCAGATAATTTTTCATTTGAAGTATTTATAATAAACTCTTTAGTATGGTCACACTTTACTATAGTCCCCACTGTTGCAATACGATCATCTATATTTAAAAATTGTTTGAGTGTTGTCAACTCTACCTTATTGATGGTTGCTTGACCTCTGAATTACCTTAGGAAGTAATCACTCTTAGAGAGGAAGTGTAGAGAGTGTAGAGAGGAACAGAGAGGAACATTGTTATATCTATTTTGTAATGGTTTCCTCTACTTTGTGAAATTTACCACATTCTACAAATTTTTTACATTTCAATGCACAAACAGCTGCCAAATTTTTAATCGATTTCATACAATCGAAGAAATTGTTTAACTGATCGGGCATGAATTAATCCTGAAGAATCTTTGCAATCCATCAGAGTGTAAAAAATGACTGTACCGAAATACCTTTTAAAATTATGTTTTGTAATTGCAATAAAATATGTGGCGCATTATGTAGCTGCCAAAAAGTTGAACTTTTTTACAACGCAACTTTTAGTTGATTTTCCGGCAAAAACTGCCATACTAGGGCTACGATTTTAGATTAAGAAAAGGAGGAGATTGATAGTGATGATAGTTCTTATGAAGTTTCATTATTTTAAAACATTTAAATTTAATCTAATCATAATTTGTGGGTGATTTTTAAGGCTTAAGATATGAAAAATCAATCGAACAACTTTTATACAACTCGCATGTGAACTTTATTTCGATCTGTTAAGATTTAATTTGTAGTTTAAGGATTGATTTGACAATAAGGGGTATTTTTCCCCCATAAAAAATAATAAACGCCTACTGCCATAGGATAGATTTTGAAGGAGCGGGTAAGTTGAGCTTAGTTCCAAATTTTCAGGCATATCAATTGGAAAATGGCCATCAATCGTGACAAAAAAAGCATGTTATAACTATGCTTCTTAAACAATTTTTGGAGCAACCATTCATGTCTCGAGTTTCGGCCAAGTCACTCCAATAGATGGATGATATTTTAGACAAAGAATTTGAGGAATCTAGATTTTGTTAGAAGGATATCAATCACGCGATCCTTTGTAAACTTGTATCCGGGTCAACACAGCTATAAAATGGAGTCACTTTGAGGAATTTGTTTGATATCCTCAAACGACAAAATGATACGTTGGAAAATTATGAACCCGTGAAACTCCCTTCTAATCGCAGTTTAAAAATGTAAGTCAATCATATCAAATTCTTGCAGATATCACTGCATGAAAGAAGAAAATATAAAGCCGATATCAAAATTTGTTTCATATACCTTTTCAAAACCATCAGGCAGAAAATTGTAGGGCTTAGTACTGATGAAACATATATAAAGCCAGACACCACACTATATAACACAAAGATCCAACAGAATACAGTAAACACCGTTTTGCACGCTAAAATCACACCAGAAACTTTTCAAAGAAGACCTTTTATAAAATGTAACGACGGATTATTTCGAATTTTACTTCTAAAATAAGAATATTCATATTTAAAGAAATCCGCTAATGATTTGCTAATATGTTATCGCTTCCAGCCTTTAAATTAAATTAAATAAATATTAATACGCTAAAAAAAACTTTTTGGAGCCTAAGGCTTTTTTATTTGCAAATGGATTCATTTCAAATTTTCACTGCTAACTGATATTAGTGTTACTTAGATTTTAAAGATTTTTCACACAAATCAGATCATAAATAAAAAAGTTATAGACGAATTAAAATGTATTTTTGAATTTAACGACCCCGCTATACAATATGAAATGAACTTGCCCAAGTCTTTTCTTTGTTTTTTTATTATTATTATTTGGTATTTTATATTTTATTTTCAAATTTCAATTTAGTTTATGCATTGCTTTCGGAGTGGATAGACGTATTATTTTTCTTTGTTTTTTATTATTATTATTTTTCTTTGATTTTCTTTTTAGCTAGAACATAAAAAACGTTTCGTTGTCATTGTCGATGTAGTGGGTTGTGAGAAAGGCTCGGGGTTCAACGCGGACCCTATATTGTTCTTTTACATAAAGTAGGTGAGTAGTTAGGTAAGTAGTTAAGTAAGGTAAGGAGTTAGGTAAGTAGTTAGGTAAGGTAAGGAGTTAGGTAAGGTAAGGAGATAGGTAAGTAGTTAGGTAAGGTAAGGAGTTAGGTAAGGTGAGGAGCTAGGTAAGTAGTTAGGTAAGGAAAGGAGTTAGGTAAGGTAAAGAGTTAGGTAAGGTAAGGAGATAGATAAGCAGTTAGGTACGGTATGGAGCTAGGTAAGGTAAGGAGTTAGTTAAGTAGTTAAGTAAGGTAAGGAGTTAGGTAAGGTAAGGAGTTAGGTAGGTTCAGGAGCTAAGTAAGTAGTTAGGGTAAGGTAAGAAGTTAGGTAAGGTAAGGAGTTAGGTAAGTAGTTAGGTAAGGTAAGGAGTTATGTAAAGTAAGGCGTTAAGTAAGTAGTAAGGGTAAGGTAAGGAGTTAGGTAAGTAGTTAGGTTAGTAGTTAGGCAAGATAAGGAGTTAAGTAAGTAGCTAAGTAAGTCGTTAGGTAAGTAGTTAGGTAAGTAGTTAGGTAAGGTAAGGAGTTAGGTAAGGTAAGGAGTTAGGTAAGGTAAGGAGTTAGGGAAGTAGAGATTTTATACAGACAATAATAAATGCTTATGTAATTTGTAAGCTTATTTGCCAAATTTACCAAATCACAATTCCTCCACTAATTTTTTAGTCTTCTTATGTACATTGAAGTGAATGAATGAAAATTTTGATCTGTTTTTTCTTCATAAATGAATTATGTTAATGGTGAAATGAATGTTGTGAATGAAAAAATGAATTGCACGTGGTATTTATCATTTTAAAATTGATAATATTTTTAATCATCGTACTGGTGCTTTGATTCCTGCCTGATGTGTTTGTTAAATTTGTCAGATGAAGATGGAATTGATGGAAATGAAATGATTAATAAATTTGTATGTACTGAAATCTCTGATCCCATTCTTTTTCCTAAATTACATGAATATGTAAAACGTCATATGATGCATGGACCCTGTGGTGCTCTAAATCCCAATTCTGTTTATATAAGAGATGGTAAATGTAGTAAGAATTTTCCAAAACCTTTTTCTGAAAATACTAAAGAATCTGTGAATGGTTATAGTGTTGAAGAAAGGGGAATTAAGATCTAATTCAGGCACTGGACATAATTCAGAAATGATGTCAACAGAGTCACGTCTTGATAGAGTGTCTGGAACTATGTTTAAATTTCCTTTTCGGTACTCAATATCAAAGACATAACCCTGCAATTTCAAGCTCCAACGAGCCAATCGACCAGAAAGGTCTTTTTGTTGCATTAACCATTTTAATGAAGCATGGTCAGTTATGATCTTAAAGGCCTGACCCTCGACATACGCTCTAAACTTCTTTACTCCCAGTACGGCGGCTAGACACTCTTTCTCACTAGTGGAGTAATTGCGTTGCGCAGAATTTAGTTTCTTGGACATGTACGCTATGGGATGTTCCATACCGTCCATGTCACACTGAAGTAATACACAGCCTATACCGTCATTACTAGCGTCGCACTGGAGAGTAAAAGGTTTAGTATAGTCGGGGTTTAAGAGGACTGGTGCTGATATGAGAGCATTTTTGAGATTTATAAATGCTATTTCAGCTTCTGGTGTCCATACGAATTTATTAGAATTTTTCTTCAACAAATCTGATATTGGAGAGGACATAGCAGAGAAATCAGATATAAAACGGCGATAATAACCCGCCATACCCAGGAATCGTCGAATCTGTTTGGACGTACGCGGTGTAGGAAATTCAGAAATAGCTTGAGTTTTATCAGGATCAATTTTTAGCTTACCACCTCCCACTACATATCCCAAATATTTTACATCCGGCAAGAGAAACTTACTTTTTTCCACGTTTATCGTCAAGTTCGCACGTCTAAGACACTGGGAGATATCTTCTAACAGTTTCAGATGGGCCTCAAAGGTATCTGTAACTATTAGAAGATCATCCAAGTATACGAAGACGCACGACTTGAGATGTGGAGGAATTGCTTGGTCCATCAATTTAGTCATCGTTTGCGGCGCATTGCACAGTCCGAAAGGCATTCTTAGGAACTGGTACAATGGCCGCCCTGGGACCGTAAAAGCAGTTTTCTCTCGGGAGTGTTTTTCCAGAGGTATCTGCCAGAAGGCGTCTTTCAGATCCAAACTGGAAATGAAATTACTCTGTGGCAGACGACTCAAGATTCCATCTATCTGTGGAAGGGGGTAGGCATCCTTTTTAGTAACTGTATTGACCTTTCTACTATCCAAACAAAGACGATTCTTCCCAGGTTTGCGAATTAAAACCACAGGACTTGACCATTTACTGTTTGAAACCTCTATAATACCCAGAGATAACATTCTATCCAGTTCTTCTCCCATCAGTTTCTCAATGGCGGGCGATATTGGGTAATGACGTTGCTTGATGGGAGCTGCAGTCCCCACATCAATAACATGTTCTATCAAATGTGTTCGACCCAGACCCATTTTTGAAAATGATGGTAGAAGCTGAACAGTGTTTTGTAGACGTGCCTGATTGTCCATAGACAATTCCGAAATTACTGACACCGTAGTTGAAAAGGTAGGTAATTCAAATCTCGGGTTAAACAAACCAAAAGCGTTAAAGAAATCTATACCTAAGTATAGATCTTGAGTTAAAGACGGGATAACGAAGACGTCCAGGGTTCTGACTTGGTTCATAAATGAAATCTTTGTTTTTACAAACCCCAGGATCTTCTGTCTTTGGCCATCGGCAGTACGAACTACTGCAGACGAATAAGTCAGAAGGTCTGGAGTCTGTACGATTTCTTTCGCAAAATCACCACCAATTACAGTCAAAGACGCTCCACTATCCAACAGTCCAGTATGTTGTTTACCCAATATTGACACTGTGGCATACGATCTCACATCGTTGGCCAATTTCACAATAGAGGAAATGGTTTTGGATTTAAACATACGTCGTTGTTGCCAATAGATACGAGAACGGAGTGCAGAGCGCGAGGGAAGTTTCAAATATGATAATGAATCGATAAATATACTCGAACGTATTTTCAAGTACTCATTCAATCGTTGTTGGAACGATTTGATTTTGGTCCATAATGGAGGTGGTTCAGTATGATCGGGTGTTCGTTTCAATAATGTTACATTAATATCATGGGTGGATACCAGTGTATCAGAAGCAGTACTCAACGGGTGTTCTATAAAAGTGGATGTTGACGCTCGGCTCAACAGTGTATCGTGTACCAGTAAGTTATTGGGATTGGTAGATGAAATATCCGAAGAATCAGGAGACAAATTAAATTTGGTCTCAGACGATTCTAAGACAGGTCCTGGGAGCGAGAAAAGGTGTTGGGATTCTGGCCCCCCCTTCGGTTTCCCTGACAATTTTCACAATTAGGACATAACACATCGTCCTTCCCACATCCCCAACAAAACAAGCGCTGTGATTCACGACAATCGTGCCACCGGTGACCAGGTCGTTTACAGTTCCAACAAATAGTTGAACTGGTTATTCGTCTCATATTAGGGGCGGGCTGTATTGCCGCGAGTTCGTTGGATGCAATTGGTAGCGATTCAGTTGGCATTTCGCTAATTTGAATTTGAGAGAATTCACTAACCAAGTCTACTTCTGACACCGGTCTAGATGGTCTACTGGTATAATCTCGCGGTCTGATTATTGATTCGGCCCATAATTTTTCACGATCACGGCAGAGCTGGCGCAGATGTTCCAGTCAATAAACGGTGACATATAGCAGCTCCCTTCTAATTTCCAATCGTAAGTTGTTGCGAATCAGGGATAATAACTCTGCGTCCGACATCGGTACCCGTAGTTTATCTGCCAGTCGATAAATTGATTGTAAGAATTCGTCAAACAATTCAGTGGGCCGCTGTTTCCTGGCCCTCATCCTCTCCTTTACCTCTTCGTCCGTCTGCCGGTCCTGAAATTCTATTCGCAGAGCATGACATAAGTCAGTCCAAATAAGCTGTCGGTTCTGGCGAAAATATCTCCAGAACCAATCAGCTGCTCGATCGGTGAACAACAGGTACAGACAACGGGTAACAATAGAAAAATCGCTATTTAAACACATCTCTGTCAGCCGCTCTATTCTGAAGATGAACGCTTCAACATCCAGACCATCGGGTCTGCCTGAGAACGTTACGTTCCAATTTCTAACTGTGGTAGAGTGCTGATCGAGATGTGTTCGTATTCTAGCTGGAGCAAGAGCAGGATGAGGTTCAGCAAACATTGGTGGTACTGGTACATTATTTTGCACAAACGCATTTACTGGCGTATAATTTGAATGAACCGATGGATGACGCGGGGTGGTGGGTGATACTGCAATTGGTGCTAGAGGTAACAACACTTCAGGTGCTGGTGCACGTGATTGCATCATTGAGTGATTAATTCTCGAAATTTCCTGATCGATGTGTGCATTTACCGCTTCCTGAAAGCCGTGATCTTCCGCTGCAGCGGCACCATATATGGGAGATCGTTGAGCTATATTCACTCGCACTTCATCGGCGAGTCTAGATCGTGGGAGTTGGTTTGCCAAGGGAGTGGAAGGGGGTTGATTTCCAATACTAGGACGACGTTGCCAACCTGCGGTAATAGAGCGAGTCACAGGTCTCGGTGGAGGTGGTACCACTGTATCATTAGTTTTATTCATCCCTAGGGGTAACCTCTGTAAGTCGGCACGTTCGCACGCGGCTCGACAAATCGGGCAGGTACCATTCTGTAGCAACCAGTCGTTGAGGCAGATGTCATGAAAGAGGTGGTTACACCGAGTGAGGAGTTTAACGTCGGCCGGCACTATTTCGTGCTGACAAACAGCACACGAGCTGGACCTGTCCAGAACGTTGATCTTATCAGCAGCAGACATAATGAATCTTCAACAACCTAACCAGCCGCACACCACTTAGTCAAAACCAAACAAGAATATGGAAGGGAAATTGTTACACTATAAATGCGAGCGTTGAAGCCAGAATAAACAATTTAATTATTAACAAAAGAAAATTATTTTATTACAATATTTACTTCAAATGTATTAGAGCAGAATTCCAAGTGTTGTATGGAAATTCCGTTTTTCAAACCTTAAACAGCCGTGCGATATCTTTTGCAATTCGACAATTATATTAAATAAGATTTATTATTATCTTGCTATTATTTTATTACTATTTACAATTGTTTTCCCAGGTGCGGATATAAGAACAGAACAAAAATAAATGGTGAGATTGGAGAGAAAATAAGTATACTACAAATATGGCAGAAGAGGGAAATTCGGAACAATGAGTTTTACCTACCCGGAAGGGAAATCCTAACAAGAGAGAAAAAAAAATTAAGCTACGCTATTATCAACGATAAAGGTACTAAAAAAAACAAAATTCGTAGCAAAACGATAGGAGGATAGAGATAAAACAATTAGACTACACTATTGTAAGCGGTGGAAACGTAAAAAAAAAATCCAAAAAAAAAAGGAGAGCGGCAAGCCTACCGGTTTGACAAGCAAAATAACTTAAAATAACAAAAAAAAAAACTTAATACAAAAAAAGTTAACTTATCATGCATTAAGAGAAATATATAAAAAGATTAAATCTAGTAAATAATTTGGTACTTAAGATTAATTTTGATGTATATAGTTGTTTTGGTAGTTGTCGATTTATTTATTTGGTCTTCTTTTGTTTGTTTATTATATTTCCTGGGTACTTAAAAATTATCCTTGTTGTGTAAATAAGTATTCCCGGGTTAGCTTAATATTTGTTTATTTTCGTTGTATAATGTTGTATTTATTTATTATCTTTGGGGGGATCTAAAATTGATGAAAAAAAAGGATTAGTGTCTGATATTATCAGCTGTTATTTATTTATGTATTTAATTATTTATTTCATTGTTTATTTATTTTCTATTTATTTGTTTATTTGTTTATTAGTATTAATACCAACGGACAGAGGACGGACGGACCAATCATGGGGTTGTTCATCACACCTGGGGTTGGAAGTGGCGATCGCCGTTCTTTCTCAATTTTTATTGGTTGATTGTTGTTAATTTAGTTAATTTTTGGGACCAAAGAAAAGTTAAAATAGGCTACGTTAAAAGGATGGGTAATCAGAAAGGAAAAGGGGAGAAGAGGGGATGTAAAGGATGGGAAGAGGTAGGGTGGGAAAGGAATAAGATGGGGTATGTGCTGATGGGATTTCACCCAGCTGACAAGTGCTGACGGGATGGCCAGAAGATAAATCCTCTGGACCGCCATTCGATCATCAACACCCGTCAACTGCGATCCACACCACCAACACATACGGGCAAGGTGCTATGACCTGAGGGGATCCAGTCAACCACGGCATAAAAGCTGAGCGGACATCTTCCCTCAGTAGCTGATCGGGCTACTTTGGAAGATGACCCTCAGTATTATCCATGGCGAACCGAAACACTCAGGCCCTAGGAAACCAATATTGTCGGGAGGGGACTCTAAAGATTAGACAATATCAGTTCGGACTGGACTCTGAGGATACCACGAACCCGAAGCCTGACCAGGTGACCAGACTCGGACGAGAATTGGCGTATACACCAATACACGTCAGTCTAGGTCTGGCACCTGAATCACCTTCGGCCCTCGCGACATCGCCAGAAACCCAGCCCGTAACTAGGGTCCGTGGGGTTGTAATGCCCATTGGGAATACTTCCTAAGAAATAAAATATTCCCACCCTTGCGTTATCAAAAAAAACAAAAGGGAGAAACATTGCTGGAGGCGTAGGGACGCAACTCCCCATCAAAGAAAAGTCTGAGGGATCTCAGACTTCCTTTGCTCCTGCGCGTATGAAGCAAGGAACTGCTTCTACGCCGCCAGAGTCTTTACTATTGTTTTAGTGGAAATAAAGTTAATTATGAAGAAAAATTAAAAAAAAAAAAAATTTTCAAATTTTTTGAAAATATGGAGGGACTCCTCCAGAGTCCTACATTGCTGTAGGGACCCTTAGAGAAGCCCCACGTTGGGCGCCAATTTGTAATGACGCGCTTTCTCACTGGCGAACCAATGAGAAGGACATAGCAGGAAGCGTACCTAGCGAGATTGATTTTCTTGCCCCAAGCTAGCTTCAGCCCATGGGAACGATAAAGTAACCCTGCTACTTCAGCACAAATACAGAAATGTACGCTATTCACGAAAATTTGCAGAAATGAAAAAAAAAAATACAAGTGGAAAAACGGAGACTCTGGCGACCCCTGTGGCGAAAGACCCACGATCAACACGTCCAACCCTCACGTTCGCTCACGTACGCTCGCACACACACCCACACACACACACACACACACACACCCCCACACACACACACACACATTCACACCCCTTTATCATTATGACCTAAGTAATAAAAATAAATTTACTCACCCCATGATTAAACCCCGTCCTCCTATTCTGCTTCCATCAGCCCTCCATCCGCACGTGGATCACGTTAGGAATCTCTCGAAAATATTTTGTATGATAACAATGTTGAATGAAGTTGCACGTACAAACGTGGTACGAAATGTTAAGTAGAAACGTTATGTATATTCGTAAAATCTTGTAGAATCAAAAAAATATTGTAATTGATGTAAAATTTTGTTGAATCAAAAATTTTGTAATTGATGTATACTTTTGTTGAATCAAAAATGATACTTAGAAACGGCATATAAATTTGTAAAATTTTGTTGAATCAAAAAATGTTGTAATTGATGTAAAATATTGTTGAATCAAAAATGATGTAATCGATGTAAAATATTGTTGAATCAAAAATGATACGTAGAAACGTTATATCAATTTGTAAAATTGTGTTGAATCAAAAAAAAAATGGTAAGTAGAAACGTAATATAAATTTGTAAAATTTTGTTGAATCAAATAATGTTGTAATTGATGTAAAATTTTGTTGAATCAAAAATGATGTAATCGATGTAAAATATTGTTGAATCAAAAATGATACGTAGAAACGTTATATAAATTTGTAAAATTTTTGTTGACTCAAAAATGATAAGTAGGGACGTTATATAAACTGGTATAATTTTGTTGAATCAAAAATGTTGTAATTGATGTAAAATATTGTTGAATCAAAATGACAAATAGAAACGGTATATAAATCTGGTAATCAGCAGCGTTGATTAATTAATAAACGGTAAATACAATGTTGAGTAAAAACGTTAATCAATCTGGTAATCAGCAACGTTGATTAATTTGTAAATGTTAAATAATAAAATGTTTGATTATAGTTGACCAAGTTGCATAAGTACCAAACGACCACTTGGTACCAATAATCGTTGAACAAAATTCCGATGTAAATGCAGTAACTTCAACCGTGACAATTGTAATATGTTCTTTTAGGAGTATCAACCAGTGCGGACATGGAATAATTTAACTAGGCACAAATACGATTTTTTTTATATTTATTGAACAATAATATTAATTAAAGGAGTTAATAACATTACTGGCATGAACTAATTTGCCTATACACTAATGAAGTAATGAACAGCTCTGCACATGCATTAAATAATTTTACTATGTAAATGTTACACAAGCACTAATTGCAACATCTAATTTTGCTACCTACTAAAAGTTAATAAATAGTTCAATAAATTACACAAACACTAATTGTAATTTCTAATTTTGCTATGTTCGTTTTTTTGTCGAGATAGTATTAGAAATTTGTATATACATTAACTGCAACATAATAATTTTGGTTGTAAATAAACGGATTTACGAAGTGTATATACATTAACGGCAACATACTAATTTTGATTAAACGGATTTTCCAAGTGTAGATACATTAATTGCAATATACTAAGTTTGATGGTATTTAAACTAATGTCTAACGTTTATAACCACTAATTGTAATGAAGGCATTTCGATTTATACATTTACTACTTGCCATGAAAGAAATTTGGTTTGTGCGTACACCAATTGCAATGAACTAACCTTAATTTTATATATAACTAATTGCATTTAAACTACTGTGTAACGTTATATACACGACTGGGAATTTATTAATTTTGATTATTATACACATTAATTGCAATATATTCATTCGGATTGCCATTCAGCTAATTGTTAAAGGTTATAAACACTACCGGTGATTAATGAATTTTAGATTAGTATACACACTACTTGTAATGAATTAATTTAAGATTTTGTATCTACACCAATTGCAATGAGAATACTGTGTTTATAAACACTAGTTGCAACATAATAACTTTCATTATCCACATATACTTGAGGCTTTCAATAATTGGATAACCACAAACATTAAACTATGGATCCCACGGTCAACGTTCTCATGTAATGAGCCTTCTTTTACTAAATAATTCCATAATATTCATTACCTGTGGTTCCAGTTAATCCTTTCGTTGGTTTTGTAGCTCTTCAATTGATATCTTAGATGGTTCAGTAACATCAAAAAAGGTAGTTTTGTTTTTACTGAGATTATCCTCTCCGAAATCACACAAATCACCACACCCAAAATATTCGGCGGGTAAACGTCAACAGCAAAAAAAATTAATGTAACAACAGCTGGCGGTTGTTTTGACATCCAATTGACTAAGAGACGTCAACACACGAATCAAAATGTAATAGAATAAGAGCGAAAAAATTACAGTCGATCCAATATATACCAAAATAAATTCCTTTTTGAAAATCGAAAAACCTCGAATATGGTTTCAGATGTAGAACAATTAATTCAAATCAAGTGTTAGGAAATTTTTATAGTTAAACCAAACGGTTTGATATTAGATATTATTGTACGAAAATAAGGTTCTGACACAAAATATTTCCGACACATCCATAACATTTATCATTAAATGCAAGTTCGATCAATGTTATGATGTTTAGACATTTATTAAACTACAACCTACTATATCAGTACAGTGAAGCTCGGTTTTAAATCGGAAAGATTGTTTGAAATAAATTTTCTTCTTCTCATGCAAAGAGAAAAAAGATTGAACGTATAACAAAGCAAGATAATACTTCTTTGCATGTTAATGACTGTAAAAATAAACGCACAGCCGTTGTAAGGTTTTGAAAACTTCGTTGTGTAAGTTACGTTTGATGTTTAGATCATTCACATTGAAGTAATAGAGTGAACCAAAGCGAATGGAAACACAGTATGAGTTAATTTTAGTGAATTGCAAAATTAAATAGCAATGTTTATAGAGACAAAATTTAAGGAAAATTTTTACATTCATACAATTTTCGATCAAGATGAAAGTTTACTATAGGTAATGACAACTTTTAATTAATTACAATTTAAAATCAATTAGTGCAAGGGGTTCAACTCTCTTCAAACACGTCCGTCCAGCTAATGAAAACCTAGTTAAATTTTAAGAAAAATAAGAAAACGATGAGTTACGGGGACTATAAAATTATGGCTATTGAAGGTGAATGGATGGGAAACTATTACGCGCGGTACATGTGAATAATAATAAAAAAAATGAAAACCAATAATTCCGAGACTATAATACACTGGGTTCAGACATTATCCCAGACTATCCATTACAATTGTGCTAAGAAACATTCTATAATATCCGAGGTAAATTAATTTTATTTCGACGATTATCTGTATAGAGCTGCAACGATAAAAATAAGTTATATCTCTAAGAAATAATATCAGCAAAATACTTCAAGATCGTGGATTTGTCTTAAAAAAATGGAGATCAAATATCAAGAAATCTTAAACTCTCCTACCCATGACAACAACAGCCCAGAACATGCATTACCAAACGACAAAGATGATTATGTTTCCAAGATATTAGGCCTTCAATAAGATCAACAGTTTATCATCTCATTTTCAATGTACGCCTACCACATGAACCAGCACCAACTGAACAAATACTATTTTCTAACGCTTTAAAGGTATTCGATCCATTAGGTCTACTTAGTCTCACCATCAATTTTAATTGCGAAAAGCCTTTATCGGCAAATATCGGTAAGAAAACTAGATTGGAGTGATGAGCTGCCTGATGACATTGCTATAATTTTGGCCAAACTGAAATCAGAACTCAAACAGTTGGGGACGATTAAGCGGTTGATAAGTTAGAACAGTCTTCAGTTATATAGATTATATGATACAAGTGAGAGAGAGCATATGTGTCGTTACATAGATGAACGAGGAGATATTTAAATAGAACGTCTAACTTCCAAAAATAAGGCAGCACAAATCTGAAAAACATCATTCCCTAGATTAATTATGTGGCGCTCGCCTTCTAGCGATCTTCGGCTACAATTTCCAAGTTTAGTAAGAGTTCATATGTTTAGCACACTAAATATGAAATATTCATTATTCAGACTCTTTGAATATCAGAAGATACCACATGTCACCTATAAAGGAAGGAGATGAGGAAAATGGAAGGAATGGGGATATAGGGATAACTATACTAATTTTTTTAAATGATGATGGACATTTTCTTTAAATGCCTGAGGGCAAAATTCATCGAGAAATACAGAGGAGGGCATTGAGTTCCACAATTTGGCCACTCTATTCAAATAGTCGTTCTGGAAGGACACAGTTCTACAACGAGGTATTTGTACAACAAATGGATAGGATAACTATAGGCAGCTCTTATTTGTCGATATTTTGAATTTCCTTAGAGAAAAATTCGCTAAAGTTATATTTATAGTAGATTGACAATTCAGCCACATTTCTTCTGTGCTGGAGTGAATCAAACTGGTCCGTTAGCTTGGTATTACCAATCAACCGTATTGCACTGTACAGAGTCTAGACAATTTATTGTTGACTGACAAGCACCTCCCCAAACATGAGAGCAGTATTTCCATATATGGACGCATAAAAGACTTGAAAATTAGCATAATTTGATCGGGATTGATATACTTTTTACATCGACTCAAGAATCCTAATTTTTGCATTGCAGATTTAGTGAGTTCGTGAGTTCAACATGTTTATTCCATTTCATGTTATTTTGAATATCCACTCCAAGAAGTCTAACTGATTCAACCTCACGCAATTCCTCATGGTTTATCTTAATAGGGCAATTTTTATGTCGCTCTATTCGTGAAAGACGGAATAGTTTGATTTTGATTGGATTAAATAAAAAACAACATTACAATCACCCCATTCCATTATACGAGCCAGGTCTTTGTTGATGGAATCAATTAGAAGCTGTCTATTAGTGGTAACTGCAGTATGAGATCGAAATTTAAGAGATGCATGTGATGCATGCAATGTGCTGTCATCAGTAAAACTGTGGATTGGGTGCACTGTGGAAATAAGTAAATCATTAATGTATAGAAGAGTCGGTGAGTGTGCAGAACCTTGTGGAACCCCTGCATTGGTTGTGAAAATATTGGATGTGATACCATCTAAATTGACATGAAATTGGCGACCTGTAAGAAAACTATGAATCCATGAGACCAGTAAGATGGTCTATGTCATAAGATTTTAATTTAGCTATGAGATTTTTATGCCACACTTTATCAAATGCTTTAGAAATGTCAAGTGAAATACTGAATGTTTCACCATGGTTTTCCAGCGATTTGTTCCAGAGATGGGCAACGTAGGCTAACAGATCACTGGTTGCATGACTTCTACGAAAACCATACTGTTTATCATCAATAATTCGCGACACCTCCAAATAATCCATTAAATTGTAATTAACATATTTTTTTTTTTGGGTAGCGAAAATCCGAAATTCTACGTCCACGCCGCGCTACCTGGGTAACGCTAACAGAATTAGGTTGGTGTAGTTGAGAGGGGCAGAGTAAATACTGCTTATACTCAATGGCAGAATCATTGAGTATAAGCAGTATTTACTCTGTATTTACCATGGTGAGTAATTGGCGCCATAAAACCAGTGCAACTCAAGCGTCTGTTCTCCATGTTAGGGGCGGCTTGGAGCGGGCGTCTGTCTTGGATCAAGCGGCTCGCTATATAAATGTGTAGAAAGCGTCTGTTCTCCATGTTAGGGGTGGTTTGCAGCGGGCGTCTGTCTTGGATCAAGCGGCTCGCTATACAAACGTGTAAAAAGGTTGTTTCTGGTGACCTTAAGATGCAGAACGAACCCATTCACGAAAATTTGGGTTGGGCGAAGGGCTAACACCCCATTTCCGTAAAAAAATTATTGTCATGAATTCTGTACACAGGCCTCGGAATATCTCGGATTCAATATTGGAACGACCTCGGAAACTGTACCCGGACTACGATTTAAAAATGGGAACCTGGAACGGGCTAAGCCTTAGAAGACCAGGAGATCTCCTAAAACTAACACAACAAGTCTAGAGCTACACACTGGATATAGTGGCATTACAAGAACTAAGATGGCCAGGTAGTGGAATCCATGAAACAGCGAAAGGATACACTCTTTATTATTGCGGTCATCAAAACGGAGGAGAATTTGGAGTTGGCTTTCTTATACACCGTCGCGTGAATCAGCATGTTATCGACTTCTGCCCAATTAATATGCGGTTATGCACACATGAGAGACATGATAACAACATATTGACTTTACGTCAGATATTAAGTTTCGCATTGATTAGCAACAATCAATAATGACTTTACACTCGTGACTTAGGATGTTGATTAGAATGTTGACTTAGATGTTGACGAAATATTCTCTCATCCTATGAATTCACACATCGTAATATCTAGAAATTTAATACAAAAAATACCAAAGAAATACAATTTTCAATATGTAATCATAGATGAAAAATTTAACTTAAGTAAATATGAAAAATGATGAAGGTTCAATTTAGAAATTATCTGAACATCAAAATTAAAATATGTTTCGTCATCGCCGCTTTGGCTAAGTTGTGTAAGACACACAGGATTTGAACAATGTGTCTCTGATGAATGTAGTTCGAATCCTGACACGAAACACAACAAAATTTTTTCTAAAGGAATTTTAGAGAAAATGAAAAGTTATTTCGAATTGAAAAATTCAAGTGATTGCCAATATGTACTTAAGCTTAATTGTTCACAAAAACCAATCCGATATTTTTCAAATATTTTAGCTAAAACCGACTAAATTGCAATTGGTCTATAATTGTTAGGATCTATCTTACTGCTTTTCTTTGATATGGGTTGAACGCTGGCCAACTTCCAAGAATCGGGAAATATTCCGGTTTTATAAGATAAATTGAAAATTTTTGTTAAAGCTGGAGATACTTGCAGAGCAAAATTTTTAAGAATGAGTGGTGGAATACCGTCGGGGCCAGCAGATTTGTTGATGTTGAAAGAAAGAAGCATTTTTTTTACAATATTGCAACGAAAAATAATTGGTTTCATTTTCGTTACAACCTGGGAGTGTAGGAGAATAGGAAGGTTCAACTATGTCTGAAATTTCTGAAAAAATACGAACCAAAAGATCCGCCTTCTCTTTCGAGTTGCTCACGGGAATGTTATTTAAAACTAAGGTTGGAATAGAGGATCGAGTAAAATTGCTCTGGACTGATTTAACCGCCTGAAAGAAACTACGTGAGCCAGATGGGTGCTCAGCGAATTTCTTAGCTTCCTTCTGGATAAACGCGTCCTTGTCCAAGTCTATTTTGTATTTACTAATATTTCTGGCTTTCTTATAGGCGCTATGGGTTTCAGGTGTTTTATTTGAGTTATACGTCTTAAATGTTTTGCGTTTATTCGTCACTGCCTCATCAACATCCCGCGTGAGCCAAGGATCAGTTAGGAGTGATTAATCGATTTGAAATGTGCTAGGATCTTGATCAACACAGCAAAT
This sequence comes from Diogma glabrata, assembly GCA_963693315.1. Lineage (NCBI taxonomy): Eukaryota > Metazoa > Arthropoda > Insecta > Diptera > Cylindrotomidae > Diogma > Diogma glabrata. Next base: position 394,425,199 of record OY856187.1, read on the forward strand.
AGTTTTCTAAGGTGTTTCATCATAAAAGTTTCTCAGTCCCTCCCAGTCAACGCGTTTGTAATTTCAAACACGACGAGGATTTGCTTTAATTGGTGTCGGCGATGCAAATTGCACTATTGCTGATAATTTGCTGACAATTTGGGGTTCTGTATGGATTATTATAAACATAGATTCATCAACACCTGAGATCTTCAGTGCTAGAGAATTATATCATATATGAAAGTGAATTTCGAACAAACACACAGACACCATACTTGTTATAAAAGGAATATTCCAATTCGTAACTAGCTATCCGGTATTTATCGAGATCCAATTTCAATGCTTTACCACTGACAATTGTTTCAGTAAGAAACAATATGTCAGGTTTATTTTTTTCGATGTAGCGATGAACCTCGTTTAGATTCGAATTGAGACCTCTTGTGTTGGTAAATAAATGTTAAGCTGTTGGTTCACTCTGCTGCCATTTTGTTGAGACACAGACCGTTTGACATTGCAGGTATAGCTACTGAAATTCGGCCAGGCCTAAATTTCAACACTATACAGTACAAAAAAAACTGGGTATCTCTGTCACGAAAACACGTAGCAGGTTTCATGCAACAGGAGCACGATAAGGGAAAAACAAAAAAATGGGGACACAAAAGACACTAACCAAATTGAAGATTAAAAAAGAGTTAATTCAGGTAAGACAGGAAAAAGGAGTAATTCCTACTAATAATTCAAAAGAAACTTTATATTTCTTGTTACCAGGCAATACTTTGTATTACAAATTTAAGCCTTTAAAATAATGAATTTATAACTTCAAAAGCAATAAAAGGATAAATTTTACCTGCCTACTGGTTAATTTTGAATTGGGTAACACTAATTCTTTATTAACAACAAGAAATTTTCACCTTCAAAAGTTAGTTCCTAAAATATAGTATTGGAGTGAAGAACTATTGAAATAAAATAAAATCGAAAATCATAAATATAGTGTGTTTAATTCGAATAAACTAAAAGAAATTAATTTATGGTCCTTCGATACGGATGTAGCGTCAAAAAATAGACAATAGTTATATAGTTTAAATTTAATTAAAATAATTTTAACACTCTAATAGTAGTGTTAAAAAAATTGAAATCGTATTTCAGTGTGGCGTCATAAAAAATAGATACAACAAATTTTATAGCAACACCACATTTTAGTACATTATCGACTGCAGATTAGTTATTAGTACACAAGAACAAGTCGATATGGCAGTAGAAGTTTGTTGAAAGAGATTTGACAGTACAATAAAAATGGCTGAAATTAAAAAATTAAACACAAAACGAAAAAATATTAAGTCACAATTTACAAATCACTCTAAATTTGTAAATGAAAACGATATAAATAACGAAAAGTCGTTTTTAGAATTCAAGCTGCGAATTTTAAAATTTGACGAACTATATGTAGAATTCAAAAAAAATAACGATGAAATAGCAGAATGGCTTATTGATACAGAGGAATCCGACGATTTTGATAAAGAAATGTCGGAATATCATGACAAATATTTTAAAATTAAATCAGAATATAATAATAAAGTTGAAACATATGGAAAAACTAAAGGAATTGGAGATAAAACGGATTTAGTAGGCAATACAACAAATATAAAATTGCCCGTAATCAAATTACCAGAATTCAATGGTAATTTGGAAAATTGGATTAAATTTCGCGATACCTTTACATCCATAATAATAAAAAATGACAATATTCCGAACATCCAGAAGTTTTATTACTTAACAAACCATATAACTGGAGAGGCCAAATCTGTAATCGAAAAAATTGAAGTTTCTGATGAAGGCTTTCAATTAGCGTGGGACATCCTAATAGACAGATTTGATAACAAAAGAGCAATTATTGAGAAACTTTTATCGCAATTATTTAATTTAAAAACAGTTTATAAAGAAAATTCATACGAGTTAAGGCAATTAGCTGATAATTGCTCAATTTATTTAAAAGTGCTAGAAAAAATGGGTCAACAAATAGATTCGGACATGATAATTATCCACATAATTAAACCAAAACTAGACAACGATTCAAAAAAATTGTGGGAAGCTGAATTAGAATACAAAGAATTGCCAACATGGGACAAAATGTACAAATTTCTACAAAAACGTGCGATAGTATTAGAAGCATTAGAAAATAGTCAATCATCAAGTACTTTAACAAAGTTTACAAAACCAAATAATAATTATAATAACAAGTGTTCAAAAACAGTGTTAGCATCAGTAAATACAAATTATGACACTGTGAAATGTGTACTGTGTAGTGGTAATCACCAAATTTATAATTGTCAAACATTTATGAAATTAAATCCATATGAAAGGTATGTAAAGGTAAAATGTTTGAATTTGTACTTAAATTGTTTAAGACCACATCATAGTGTAAAAATGTGTAGAGATTTAAATCGGTGCAAATGTAAACGCAAACACAACTCATTATTACATATGGAAGAAAATGAATATAAAAAACATTTTGAAATGAATAACAATAAAAATATGAAAAGCAATAGTGAGGAAATAGACAAAATAGAAAGCAAGTCAGAAAGTTCTTGACATCAGGCTACGCTGTCTTGTAGCAATTTTGTAAATAGCGATTTAAATAAACAAATTATTCTATCAACTGCTATAATTTTAATAGTAGATTGTTATGGAAAATCACACCCAGTTAGAGCAATATTAGATTCAGCGTCGCAATCAAATTTTATATCACAATTTGTTGCAAATAAATTAGGCGTTTGTAAAAAAGCGGTTGATTCATTTTGTATTAGTTGATTGAATAATAGTCAAACCAATATTCAACAAAAAATAACAACTAGGATAAAATCAAGATTTGAAAATTATACTGAAGAATTAGAATTTATGATTGTACCTGATATAATAAAAAATTTCATACCAAACAGAGGCTTCGATATAACGCGTTGGTGTATTCCTATAAATTTAGAATTAGCGGATGAAACATTTAATTTACCTGGTAGAATAGATATTTTATTAGGAGCAGAAATATTTTTTAAAATTTTATTAAACAATCGCATGAAATTAAAAACTAATTTACCAATTTTACAAGAAACTAGATTAGGGTGGATAGTTAGTGGTAAATTACAGGAAACCAATAAAAGTTTATTTTTAACATCACCACAGATGCAAATTGATAATGAATATAGTTTAAACAAGCAAATAGTAATATTTTGGGAAATAGAACAAATAGAAGAGAAAAAAAATAGAATGACTCAAGAAGAAATTTATTGCGAAAACTTTTTCGAAAAAACTGTTAGACGAAATAGTGATGGGCGTTTCATTGTTAAATTACCGTTTAACGACAGGGTTAATAGCTTGGGTGATTCGAGAATAATGGCATTAAAACGATTTAAAAATCTGGAACAAAAATTAGAAAAGGATATTGCACTGAAAAATCAATATGATAAATTCATGAAAGAGTACGAAAACTTAAAACATATGGTACTATCTGACAACAAGGTACTTGAAAATGAATACTTCTTGCCACATCATGCTATTTTTAAACCAGAAAGTAGCTCGACTAAAGTACGCGTAGTTTTTGACGCGTCTGCGAAGACATCAACAAACTTGTCATTAAATGATACATTGATGATTAGTCCATTAGTACAACAAGACCTATTTAACATTGTTCTTCGTTTTAGAAGATATTTATACGTTTTTACATCGGACGTGGAAAAGATGTATAGAATGATATTAGTAGAAAAAGAAGATTCAAAGTTTCAAAAGAGTTTTTGGCGTGAAAACAAAAACGAACCAATAAAAGAGTATGAGTTAAAGACTATTACATATGGTACGTCTTCAGCTTCATACTTGGCGACCAAGGTAATTCAAAAGTTAGCAGAAAGTGTAAAAGAAACCAACCCAATAGTCTATGAAATAATAAAAAATGATTTTTATATGGATGATTTGCTAAGTGGAACAAATGATTTAGAATCTGGAAAAGAAATTATTAGACAACTTAGAGAAATATTTCAGCAAGGAAAAATGAAATTACGAAAATGGACATCAAATAGAACAGAATTAATAATAATAATAATAATAATAATTCCCAACGACCAATTACCCCTCCCTTCCCGCACGCGGGGAGTCACCATCAACATTATTATTATTACTACAACTATGAATCATAGAAGATGGTGTCAAACAAAACATTAATACAATGAACAAGGACAGGAAGGGAACAAGAAGTTGGGTCTACTTAGTACAAGCAGATTAAAAATCGGTCAAAAACCTCAAACAGTTAAAAAGTAAATAAAAAATAGATAAAAATGGGAGTAAAATTAATTAAGGAAAACAACACAACTAACACAAAAAAGAAAGAAAAAACATATATAAACCATTAAAACATACACATGTGGGTCACATACATACACATATAAAGCACAAAGATGTACATACATATACTCACGTATTTACATACACACACACATATAGATATACGTACCCATTCGCATCCCAATACACACATGTTTATAAATATCGTTAAAAACTGGAAGAAAATTAGTCATTGGTAAGAGGGATAGAATAGAGGAGTACTTTTAGCGATGATTTACTCAAATTGTAGTCAAATGAGGGGAAATTACGATTAACTTCACGCAGCATCCTTGTAAAAGGCTCATTCTGGCCGTATTTAGTTTTGTGAAGTGGTAATCTAAATGCGGGTATCGATCTTAAGTTACGTGGATTCAAGTTAAAATTTATCGTCTCAAGAAGGGCAGAGGAGTCGATTTCGCCAGTTAGTACTTGGTGAATAAAGACAATGTCAGCAACAATACGTCGCTTTACAAGTGGTTGGAGTTTAATTAAATTTAAACGATCGACGTAGGGAGGCAAAATGAAATTGTCCATCCTTGGCAGACCTCGCAGAGCAAAGCAGAGAAATCTGCGCTGCACGCTCTCAATTCTATCTATATGGATTTTGTGGTGTGGTGACCAAACTTGGCTGGCATATTCAAGCAATGGCCTTACAAAAGTTGTATAAAGAGCCTTTGTTACGTACGGATCCATGAATTCTTTTGACCACCGTTTGACGAATCCAAGCATAGAGTTAGCACGGTTAATTATGTTTGTGATGTGTATTCGAAAGTCCAGATTAACATCACATGTAACCCCAAGATCTCGAATGGACGTGACTCGATTAATGATGTCAGAATCAATAAAGTAGTTACGATGTGGGTAATTAGAGCGTTTGCGGGAGTAAGTAATGGACTGACATTTGCTCACATTTAATTCAAGATGATTTTTAGCGCACCAAATAGAAAAACTGGTCAGATCACTCTGTAAGAGTTCAGTGTCCGAAGTAGTTCCAACTACTTTAAATATTTTAATGTCATCTGCATATGCCAAAATGGAAGAATTGTGAATCACGTTATCAACGTCATTAATTGTAAGGATAAACAAAATAGGTCCCAGGTGACTACCTTGTAGTACACCAGAGGTAGCGATGAATGATGCAGAGATTGCTGATCTAAAAAGTACATGGTACTTACGATCCAGGAGGTAAGACTTGATCCACTGTATGAGGAGTGGTGGAAAACCAAGTATTTTTAATTTGAATAAAATGACTTTGTGTAAGATCCTATCGAATGCTTTACTAAAGTCAGTGGCAATAACATCAACCTCGAGTCCTTTATCCATCGCATTTAAAGCACATGAAACAAATTCAGAAAGATTAGTGGTAGTGGAGCGTCCTTTAAGGAAACCATGGTGATTTCGGGAAAAAACTGGTTTACAATGGAAGTATAAAGCGTCATATACCACGAGTTTCGCAATAGGTCGATAATTGGAAACAACCGATCTGCAACCTGACTTATGAGTTGGAATTATAAATGAAGTTTTCCATATTACCGGAAAAATACCGGACGAGAGGGATTTTTGAAAAAGAGTTGTAAGAGGGCCGGCTAAAAAGCTGGCGCACTTCTTAAGTACAATTGGAGGAACGCCATCTGGTCCGGACGAAAAATCATCTTTAAGTTGTTTGATCTTTGCTATAATAATGTCGCAGTTGATATTTATATAGCGAAGAGATGTTTGTGGACAATTATTCATATAGTTAAAATAATTCGTATCAGGCACAAAGTCACTGTTGGAGAAAGCCTTATTGAAAAAAGATGCAAACATGTTGGTAATATTTTTAGGATCATCAGATAGTTCATCTTCGTGCTTCATACTTGACGGGAAACCGTCAGATTTTTTTTTAAAGTTTATAAATTGCCAGAATCGCTTAGGATTGGCTATTAGATCCGTACGCATGTCATTAATGTACTCATTGTAAAGCTCGTTCGATAGGGATGAAAAATTATTATACGTATCTGAATATGCCGAATAGTCCGAATCGGACTTGGTCCTTAAAAACTTATGCCATAGACGGTTTCTAAGATTACGAAGTGATCGAAGTCGTCTGTTATACCATGGAGGGGATGACCCCATATATTTAATCGACATGTAAGGAACTGATTGGTCAAAACATTCAAAGATTTTGGAATAAAAGTTAACTGTTTGGTTTTCAAAGTTATTGGCGTCGTCATTTAAGACAGCGTCGAGGTCAACTTCATTTAATAATTCATTAAGCTTCTCAAAATTTGCTTTGCGAAAGTTGAAACGTACTGAGGTTTCATCAGTCACATTAACCCTATCGTGCTCGTAGCAGAATGTTATAAGTAAGGGGGGGATGGTATCGGTCAATAGTGGAGAGGATTAGGCTTGTTTCCGAAACAGTTGTGTTATTGACATCTGATGAAAATACCAAATCAAGTTGCCTGTTTAAATTATTTTTAATGCTGCTAGCTTGCTGTAGTCCAGAGTTAGACATGTTATCAACAAAAATTATTTCCTTATGGGTACTTGCATTAGCAGCAACGAAATGAGTAAGATCATTAGATTGCTGCCATGTTAGGTTGGGAAGATTAAAATCACCAACGATCAAAAGATCATCATGAGTATGCATGGAATCAACAAGAAAATCAATGGCGTTGAAAAGTAGTTGGTATGTATCTATCGGACTATTGGGACGCAGATAACAGCATATAATAATGGTTTTCTTACTCGTGCCTGTTTTGCCTATTTCTACCCCTAAAAGGTCAATATTTGCGTTGTTTTCAGTATTAGGAATGACTAATACCGAACTGTTGAAATCCCTATGTACAGCTATTAGTACTCCTCTACCAGTTACTCCTAATTCAGTAGCCAAACAACCATCCTTACGAAAAACATTGAAGTCTGGATTAAAGTACTCATTGCTATTAAAATTATCATTTAAATTTGTTTCCGTTAAAGCAAAAATATCAAATGAGATATCTTGAGATTTCAAGAATACTTCATATGATTTAGTACGAAGTCCCCTTACATTTTGATAGTAAAGGGACAAGCATTTTAGTTTTTTGGAACGCCACTTGAATTATTAGTTTTGTCCAAATCTACAAATTCTTGAATATAAGTTGAGTCAGGCCAAGATACTGGTGATGTCAAAATGTTAAACAAAGCTTCAGGAACAGTGAGTTTAAATGAGGCGACATGCCCATTAAACCGTGAAATGTTTCTACACTTAACTAATTTGTAGTCATTGTTTAGATCATTAGCAGCTAAGGTTGATTTAACATGTGAAAGAACGTTGGTACTTGTTGTGGATCTATCTAATCTAGAAATAAAAATATTTTTCTGTTTGGGGGCGGCCATAAGAATGCATGGTCGGTCCAGATTTACATCATTATGCGTTACAGTAGGCTTTGAACAATTGACCACAGTCGTTAATGACATAGGTGATAATGTTGATGAAGTGGCCGCATTTATAGCAGGTACAGATAGGAGTTCCTGTTGGAGCGAAACATCATTAGAGACATCATTTGAAACATTAGCAGCAGTGGATGGAGGAATTTGCAAAATTGCCTGCATTAGGTCACTACAACCATCACTTGTTCTTTTTAGTTCGTTTTCAAGACACATGATACGGTTTTCAATGATATCCATATCCTTTCCAGCATTAATATTAGAGTCGATGTGGAGACGAAAGCTGTTTGACAGCTCCGAGACAACGTTAGAGCACGATAAAAATTGCTGGTTGATTGACAGTTGGTTGGTGTTGACAACTTTAATTAAGTCCGATGTCAGTTGATTGTTGTGCTCAACTAGTGAAGTGTTCTTCTTCAAATCTTTAGTCATAAGATCGAACTTGTTACTGATGATCCCATTCACAGTTGTGTCGAAATTATCGATGAATCGGAAGATGTTTTCAAAATTTTTTTCATGACTGTTGGTAATCGATGTTAGAGATTTAGTGTTATTCTCGATTTTATCTTCAATTTCATGAATAGAACTGGAAACGTCGTCCAAAATAGAACACAGTACACTCAGTTTACCCTCAGATTTTAGGATTCGATTGGAAATTATACTCAGATCAGATTTAATGTTCTCTAGACAACGAAAAATAGAGTCAATTGATTCGTTTATAGGTAGTAGTTGAGAACAGCCGTTATTATTTTTACAGTCAATGCAGATGAACGCAAATTTTTTAAAAAAGGTCGAATCATACCGCAAACTGGGTAATCGTTCAAGAGTGTGACTGGATGATGTGTTGCAAAAACTGCATTTAATTGTAGTACTCATCCTTTTACACTACTTTCGTGAATAAATCACAAATTTATGTTTTGTTTATTGTTAATAAATGATTGAAAAAATAAATAAAAGTATACTGCAAATTAATTACTAATAACATTTAACAATCGTCGATTATTATTGTACAAGTATTATTTACAACAAAGCCTAGAATTACATGGGTTTGCCGATGCATCTAGCTCAGCTTATGGCGCATGTGTATATGCAAGATCAATAGGACAAGACGATAATATTTTAATAACACTCCTATGTAGCAAGTCAAGAGTTGCTCCATTAAAGGTAATAACAATACCAAAATTAGAGCTAAATGCAGCGTTATTATTGTCGAAATTAGTTAAAAAGGTAATTGAGTCATTAAACGTTACGTGTCGAATAGTATTGTGGTCAGATTCTAGTATAGTATTAGCTTGGATAAAACAAAATTCATATAATTTAAAAACATATGTGGCTAATAGAGTAAGTTAAATCCAAGATCTTACAAAAGGAATGGAATGGAGGCATGTTAGCACTAAGAGTAATCCAGCGGATTTAGTTTCCAGAGGATTAATGCCTAAAGAAATTCAAAACTGTAAGTTATGGTGGAGTGGCCCAGAATTCCTTAAAAAATCTGAAACAACATGGCCGTCAAAATTTATAAACCTCTCGATTTAGAAAACTTGCCTGAAGTAAAGAAAGTTAATGAAACTTTAGTCAGTACAAATTTGGAATATGTAATAGATATAGCAAAATATGATTCATTAAATAAATTGAAAAGAATAGCAGCGTATGTTTGCCGAGCAATAAAAAGTTTTAAAACAAAGGGGATGTTACATCGTCAAACTGGTATACTAACATCAAGTGAATTAAAGGATGGTTTATATTTAGTGATAAAAATAGTTCAACACAAAGAGTTTTTAAAGGATATAGATACTTTAAAAAGAAAGGGAAGGCTACCAAACGATAGTAAATTGATAAGTTTAAGTCCTTTTGTAGATATTGATGGAATTTTGCGAGTTGGAGGAAGACTTAAAAATAACGAGACATTAGACTACAATGCCAAACATCAGATATTGATCCCAAAAAATTATCTAGCAACAATCATAATAAGAGATGAGCATTACAAAAACTTGCATAGCGGTGTACAGAGTACACTATCAGCAGTTCGACAAAATTTCTGGATTTTAAATGGAAAAAATATGACAAAAAAGGTAATACACACTTGCATTACATGTTTTAGAAATAAGCCCCGACAACTAGATCAAATAATGGGTGATTTACCGGCTAGCAGAACAGATCTATGTTGTCGTCCGTTTAATACCACAGGGATAGATTTTTGTGGACCGTTTAACATAAAATATAGAAATCAACGTAAAGATACCTTATACAAGGTATATATTTGTATATTTGTCTGTTTCACAATAAAGGCAGTGCATCTAGAAGTGGTGGAAGATTTTACAAGTGATGCATTTATAGATTGTTTAAAAAAGTTTTTAGCAAGAAGAGGAAACGTTTCGACCATTTGGAGTGATAATGGAAGTAATTTCATTAGAGCTAAAAACGACTTGAAGAAAATTAGAAAAATGTTTGAGTCGCAAAATTTAGAAATTTTAAATTACATAGCTAAGAAGGATATTGAATGGAAATTTATACCGCCCAGATCACCACACTTTGGTGGACTTTGGGAGTCAGAAGTAAAAATTTTTAAGCACCACTTCAAGAGAATAGTGGTGTCTACCATATTGACTCGTCAGCAAATAACAACCATTGTTACGCAAATAGAAGGTGTAATGAATTCGCGACCTTTAACACCATTATCGTCAGACGTTTTAGACCCGGAACCTCTTACACCAGGGCACTTCCTCACCGGAGGTCCAATAAACAGTATAGTTGAATCTGATATTACAAATATTTCATCAAATCGTTTAAATTATTGGAAAACAACAACAAATATGGTACAAAGGTTTTGGAAACGATTTGCAAACGAATACATTCACACTCTACAACAAAAAAAGAAGTGGTTTATAGAGCGAGAAAATTTGAAGCAGAATGATATAGTTTTGATTCAAGATGATAATTTACCATCTGGAAAATGGTTATTAGGAAGAGTATTAGAAACTATAAAGGGGAATGATGGTAAGGTTCGGGTGGCAATGATACAAACTAAAAATGGACCTATTAAAAGAGTGATAAATAAATTTGCTAAATTTCCAATTGATATTTCGAGATCGCAAACACCTAGTTAACGTTTTAGCTTAAGATTTAATATTAAGTTCTTAGTATTTTTTGAAGTTAGAGTTTTGTTTGAATTAGAAATTAATGAGACCGAAAATTTTGAAATTGGATTACATACATAAATAATTATTGTTTTTTTTTGTAATTATTGATCTTGTTAGTTGTTTTAAAGTAACTTTAAATTTGATATACTGATATATTTGATATTGTTAATAATTAAAAGATTAAAGAAATTTTCTTGTATTTTGAAATCGAATTGATTGAAAGACTGTCCTTTCAACGCGGGGAATATGGTTAATTTTGAATTGGGTAACACTAATTCTTTATTAACAACAAGAAATTTTCACCTTAAAAAGTTAGTTCCTAAAATATAGTATTGGAGTGAAGAACTATTGAAATAAAATAAAATCGAAAATCATAAATATAGTGTGTTTAATTCGAATAAACTAAAAGAAATTAATTTACCTACCGCCTGGTAACAGTAAACTTAAAATACCAAATAACTGTGTAGTAAAGAAAAATTTCATCGATATAATTGTAGGCCTCTTATCTTCCATTCACTTCACTAACATTAACACTAACACACTCACAGTATATTTGATTTTATTTTATTAAAAATAAAATAAAATAAATTTTTTTTTTCGTTATTATTTTTTTTTTAATATTTAAACAACCTTCCTCTTAAAGCCCTGGTTGATGAGTTAATATGTTTTTTTTATTTCATGTTGGTTTTTTTTCTCAGTGTAGTTTGTGCTACACCTGCATCGCAATTTGTGAACTGTGCAACTGATTACGCTGGACTCATTCTAATGGCTCATCAACGCTGACATCAACGCCGGACTCATTCTAATGGCTCATCAACGTGGCAGAACAGCGCAGTTGGTGAAGAGCTACAAACCAGTTTTTTTATTCAAAGCGGGATAAAATCTACCCTAAAATTATATACACTGACAATGGCATTATCTTCATCGGTGCCAATAGACATGTGAAAAAGGTATTTGAATGTTTAATCAAAAAAAAATTCTGTAATGTCATCTCACTCAGTGATATGTAGCCCTCATGCTCCAAACACTCCTTGGGACCTTGGTGTATAATCAGCTATTTTCTTCTCAATAAAAGTAATAAATGTTCTAATTAAGAAGAAAAAATTTCCACCATGAATTATTTTTCTTGTTTACTATATGTTTTTTGTGAAATTAAGTACATTGAATTGCGTCCCATTCCTTAAACCGCAATTAGACTATTGCAGAACTCTGCAATATTTCTGCAATTGTCGTGAGAAAAACTCATTTGATCAAGTCTCGCAAATTGTTGTAAAAACATTTCAACAAGTTAAAAAAGGAAGCAGGAAAACTGAACAATCAGCATCAATTTTTTTTTGTCAGAATAAACAATAATGAAACTAAAACCTTTGTTGCTTCTCAATGATTAATAACATTTGTATTTTTATTTTTCCAATTCCATTGTATATCGTATACGAATGTCGGTAAAGATTGATTGAATTTTGCCATCGATCTACTGTTTTGTTTGTTAGCTTTCAATTTTGGAATAGTTTTATTGTTTTTTCATTTTATTTTATATACAACCAATTTATTGAATCGGTAATTGTTGTTAGCAGTAAATAATTTAAAAAATAAATTTTATATAGAATTAACATTAATATAAATACACAAAAGGTTAAATGTTTTGCTTTTCATTAATTGAAATTAGTGTAAAAGCTCAATTTGTTAGAAATTGTTCCATCAGATAAGGAAAGGTGTTGTTGATACAAATAGTTTGGAATTGGAACCACTACTCATAGATTTATTGGAAAATTTATAGGAAAATTTATTTAATATTTGTCGAACATCATTTTCAATTTTATTTTATTTTATGTGACCTCAAAACTAAATAAAAATTTTGTGATTTAAATTTGAATACAATGAAATTAATAGCAACAACAATAAATAGTAATTTCATTTCAATTTAATTTGTAACTCACTATTAGTGGTGTTAGGGAGAAGAAGCTTTCATTTAATGTAAATTTTCAATCTTTTTATACAAAATATTATATTACTAGTATAATTAGGTTTATATGACGTCAATAAATAATTTATCATAGTATCGATGAACTGTAGATAAATATATTATGTGCTTATGAATAATTAATCTATGTAGTTATGTGAAAAGGAGTAAGACCTTGCTAAATAGAATTTATTGATAAATGTAATTTTATTTAATTGAATATTATTTTTAATTGGGTTTGAAAATTTTATATATTATTACAATTTGGGTTTTATGTTAATTTATTATTAACAATATTTGAACAAGCTTACAAAGTATCACTTGATTAATTTAACCTAGCTAGGCTAGTTTTAGTCGCATTAAGTGCAAAATAACGTTTGTACTAGTGTTGCCAGATCGCGGGATTTTTTCATATAAAACGGGAAAGCGGGAAAAAAACTTGGAAAGTGCGGGATTTTTCACATTTAATAATAGAATCGTTTTAAATTAAAACTTATTTTGAAATGGTTGCATCAACCAATTTTTTACCAGGCTTCAGAAAGTTGTCGATCACCCGATAATTTTACTTAAATGCATATGCCATCTATCGGCCTTAGTATTGTCAAATCCACGATAGAATTTAAGCCTTCTGTTGTTTAAATATTTCTTAGGGAGATAGGTATACGTTTTACCCCAACGGACCACCATGCTATCTGAATTTCAGGAATATTTTGATGCTGCGAAACGAGAAATAAAATCACCTGGAACTACAAGTTGGCTCTCTATGCATCCATCTTTTTTAAACATACTAAAAAAATTGGGATGTTTGGCATCAATATTTTATTTCTGAGCAGTTGTTTACGTATCGAAAAAGAGCTATTACAAAATTTTTTGAAAATCATGAAATCAAGACATATTTGCTCCTTTTAAAAAATGTACTTCTCAATTTTAATAGATTTAATGCTCCATTTTATAGCAGTTCTTTCTTATTCCACAAGTTGTATGGAGAATCGAAACAATAGTAATATATTGTGTAAGTGTTTAATGCAATATTTTGTTTTTCAAGGAAAACTAGCAAGCATTACAAGTATATAATTTTCTTGTGTGAACTACTTGAAGTGATTGCAATAATATAGAGTAAAACCACGTCTTTTTTTTCCCTTCAAAAACTTTTTATTATAACACCAAATATTTTCTGTCTCTAAGAGACCTTTTTCTTGGGTTAATTGTTTTCTAAACAGTTTAGGAAACAATTAACCCAAGAAGAAGGTCTCTTAGAGACAGAAAATATTTGGTGTTATAATAAAAAGTTTTTGAAGTGAAAAAAGACGTTGTTTTACTCTAAAGCATTACAAATTTTCAAGAGAATAAAATTCATTAAAAACGAACCCAATACAACGTTTTATCCTTTCGATCGAGTAACATTTATTAATTTAAATTGAACTATTTATAAATTTGTTGATAAAACAAGTAAAACGAATGAGGCAAAACAATGAATTTTATTGTATTTTTTTGAATAATTAATTCCAAACAATTAAAAAAAAATGAGAATCAATTTCGATATCTATTTAATTATATGCTATTTTGAAAATGAAAAGTCTATAAAAAGCCTAATGAAAGCCCTACCTGATGAAGGACATCAAATTTTATTCTAATGTGAAACCAAAAAGCAATCATTTGGAAATTTAATTCAATTTAATCATAGTAGTCTTTGCTTTTTTTAATATTCGAGAGAAGGACATGCGCTTCAGTTTGAATTGACTGTTCTTTATATAATCAGTACGTCTATTCCGGCATTTCTCTGGGAATTGTGAATTGAGAAAAAAGTGCAATAAATGAAATATCGAAATATTTTCTGATACGAATTTGTTATTTCCCGCGGCACGGACATATACTAGTTATGAAAAATTGCCACAATTTATTTCCCAATTCCTATTTCACGATATACCGGAACAGGGCTACAGGTCGAAAATGTTTGCTTTTTGGTTGAAAATAATTGATTTTTTATAACATGCAATGAAATTTTTATAAAATAAATAAAATTTATTTCAGCATTCAATACAATCAAATAAATTGTTTTATTGTGTTGCGCCACTTTCGCGGTAGAGAATAAAATTAACAGCTGTTTGTTTCATTCTATATATTAAGACTAATAACGTACACAAATATAGTCGTAAAAACAGAGATAAACCTATATTTATAGTTGTCGGAAGGATAAATATTGTTATAACTGGTAATTTTTGAAGTTTTTTCAATAAATAATTGAATTTGTATGTATATTTTTATTGAAAACTTGATGGGAATTTCTCAGGGATTTTTTCCTTAAAAAAACGGGAAAAATCGGGAATTTTCAATACGTCAACGGGAAACTCGTTTTTGAAAATCTGGCATCACTGGCTTGTACGTATACTAGGTGAAACAAATTAATTTTATTACTTGGCTTATTAGGTGCAATCGGAGCATTTTAATGACCAATCGCCATTGCTAAGTACCAAATTTGTTGTATTTATAACAACATTTTTATATTTGTACTAGTAATCTTTGGAAATGTAAATTTCCATCTAGCTGTAATCGCCAAACATAACAAGAGATAAAGCACAAAATAGACGTAATTTATGAACGGAAACGCGTGAGCCGTAGATTTTTTCTATTTGTTGAAATAGTGGTAGTGTCACGATTCTTAAATGTTTCCGTTTAACATATATCAGTATGTGAGGCTGCTTATTGAGTCACTATATTAGTAGCATACAATTTTTTAGAACAAGTTGTGAGGTATACCTACGAATGCATTAGTTATGCTTAATATTTTTAAAATGTGTTTTGTTGTGAAAAGAAGTTTTGAATTTTTATTAAATTAATGGTCATAGTAACATATAATTATGTTGCTTCATTATCATAAAATCTATTTATCTTTTAAAATTTTGTATCTTTAAAACGTCATAATGGCACTTCAACTACTTCATTTACGTTAAAAACCACCATTCTGTATACAATGAGGAAAAACTTATATTTTCTTTTCATTATACTTCAATTTTCATTTTTTATTCAACCAAGTTACTTACTTAGCTTTCTCCTTAGAAATTTGTTTTTCATTATATTTGCATCGTTGAAATAATGATAATGACGGGAAAAAACAATAATCATAATAGAAGAGACAGACTAGGAATTCTATAAGGAAAATAATAGATAAAAAAATAAACTTTTTGACGAAGAATCATGTAATAACAAAAATGAAGAAGCTTTTCAGTCGCATCAGCAATTATTAAAAAGTTTACTTGTAAACATCGTAAAACGACAAAATTTTATGTTTGAGGAATTCTAAAAATTTAACAATTAAAGTTGTAATCAAAACTTTCTGATTGGAAACCCATAAAAGACGTTAGTGATAAGTTGTTGGTTGACTTTTCGTGATTTTGGATATGAATAACTCGTGATACACTTAACAACACTGAACGAATATTGAAAATCGTTAAAGGTTGCAGTATTTACATTAAGAAGCAAAGAAGCGAGTGATATAACTTAAATGAAGAGATCGTTTTTATTTTGAGTGATAGCCAGGCTGCTCTTAAAAGCTACTGTTTTAGGAACAAAACCGTTCAACAAAGCTCTATCTTTTCGAATTAATACTGAAGCAACAACAGATATTACTCGTACACGGATATCAGAGCACAGAATTTTGGGAAAGGATCTCTAGGCAAGCGAATAGTCCAACAGTTTTTTTGGGATGCTCATAATCCATATAGCCAGCATAATTTCTTCCTCGATGTACCATCGTCCAAAAGAGAACATAGCAGGTTGCAGGATTGCAAAGATATTTTTTTCATAGGTGAGCTTACAGATGTAAATTTACCAGTAAAATATTTTTTGGTAAATTTACCGTAAAATTATTGAAATTGGTAAAATATTTCATAGAAACATAAGATGTATATCAAATATATGTATTATCAATATACACAATGACGCTGTATGGTAAATTTTTTCATATGGTCACTTACCAGTTCATCTAGGAAAAAAATAAGAATTTTGCTTCATTGCTTCAAATTATTAACTCATTGGCGACAACTTTGACTGTTTTCCCGTTTTGTCAAATGATGTTTTTGTGAAAACATTGCTTTATCCGAAAATTTTTTCGTAATACACATGAAATGGACGTAGATACTCATTTAGACGACGCACATAACGAGTGCGAGTCGATGCACAACCAGACGTATTTCAAGTTTCCAAGTAACTACTATACATTATGCATCTATAAATTATGATTAATGCTACATTCTCCGCATGCTTGAAAATGTGCCCCATCCAAAGCCTTACCAAGAAATGAGAATTGTAGGTTTGCAACATGGCCCATCCCAGTCAAATTCGTACACTGTTTCATACCAAAACGAAGGTTTTTTTTAATTCTAAGTTAGGCATGTTTGGTGTTAATTATAATAAATTATTAATTAACGTCTCTGAATATTCGAAGATACCATGCCAACTAGGGATGAACAACGAAATGGCATAGCAGCTCGCGTACCTAGCGAGATTTATTTATAGCCCCTGACTAGCGGCAGCCTATGGGAACGAGTAAAAAATCCTGCTACATCAGCACAAATAAACAATATAGTACGCGAAAAAACATGATATGTACGGAAATGAGAAAAAGCAAGTGAAAGAATGAGACTCTGGCGCCCCCTAGGTGAAAGAACCACGATCACCACGTCCAACCTTATAATTTTAATTCAGTCACACACTCACGCACTTTATCCAATCCCACACATACACACCATCCATATCCCCATATACTCACGCTTGCATACACACTCATACACCTGCATACCTACGCACCATCATCCATGTCCCCAGACATTCACGCATTCATATACACATACAGTCGTCTTTCATACCAAAAAGAAACTTCGACAACCATTGTGATAAAAAGGAAACACTAACAATAGGAATGGTAGAGATAATAAAAATTTACTGGTTTGCGAGATTTGTCCAACCATATATTGTAATAAATCTTTTTTTTTTTGTAAATTAGAGTAAAAATAAATTTTATTACAGATCATGTATTCCCATTGGTTAAAGAAACCCATTCATTATATAGTTGGGATTTTTGATTAGCATAATTGATCTTAAAATAATTTTGACACATCATTAGAAACGGAAATGATTTACCGTCTTATTTAAATTTATTTCATTTAATACTACTTGGTTGGTTGGTTTTAGATTTAATAAAATATTCTTTAATTGATAAGTTTATAATACAGCACCATAATCTCATTCCAGGACAAGCGCAGTAGATTTTTGTTTTTATTTTTGAATAACATCATCAGATGGTGTTATAAAACACGCATCATATTCACCATCACGAAGTTTGGTTTCAATCTGTTTGAATTCTTCTTTATCTTTATCTCAAAGGACGCATTTGGTATTTGTAGACACTAACAGTGATTTATCACATCCATTATTTTGAAAAATGGGATTTTCTAATGTAAATATTGAATGTGTTGCAGTATGTAAAAAAAGAGGTACGCCCCAATAAATATGATAAAATAATAAACGTTATATTGCACTTTTTATCACCGTAAAATAAATTTTTCTCATCATTCCTCCAATAAAAATATGTTACACTTGTATCATCATTTTGTGTTGTTATCACTTGTGGTCCTGATGAATTCAACACATCAATGGTAACCACAATCATAACCCCTTTTATGGATGAGAATGATATACATTTTTCTTGTTTTGATATTGCAATTTGATTTATAGTACCATATTTGTTTGGTATTATTTGTCCGAGGAAGCATCAAATACGAGGTATTTTTAAGATACATCACAACATGTATACTTTGTCCGTTGTGTTTGTTTTAGAGGTGAATTAACTATGTCAGATAAATCTTTTAAATTCAATAATACAAAACTTTCACACATTTTTTCTTTGTATAAAAAAAATCTAGGAATAAATTAATTCAATTACAGGGAACAAAGTAGAAAAATTTAGTTATATTTTTTTTATAGATATGTATCTTATGACCTTGACATTTTAATATCGACTGTTATACGACTGCTTTGACCTTCGTCTACATTGTTATATAAAAAAAGCTTAATATAGACTTTGACTTACCAAACATGCATCCCATGAACCCCCTCACTTACTTATACTCATATATACACACATCCATACTCATTCATACCTCTAATTTAAATATAAAAATAAAATGAAACTCACCCCATAAGTATTCCAGTCCCTCTTCTAGATCCCAATCCTGGCTCCTTCAAAATTCAGTCAATCATGATCACTTAGGCTAACGGTAGTTTGACGACACGTTCAAACGGTACTGCAGCTCCTGCGATCATCAATGGTCGTACACAGGATCGATAAATTAAAATGCAAGTGCAAATGACTATAGCTGATGTATGAAATTACAGATATTGATGTAAAAATTACAAATATAAGTGATTGCTGTTCTTGATCAATATCTCGTTAGCGTCATCGCCGGAAGAGCAGATTATCCAAAAAGAGCAGATTATCCAACAAATTTGAATTTTAATTCCAATAAATAACATCTGTTTAAACCAGAGTTCAATAATTAGCTTCTTAATTATCCTTAAATTTTAATTAATTAATATTACACTGCATCTACTATAACCACACAACAAAAGAAATTTGTCCAATATTTGGTTTTGGTGGTTTATTTTCTTCTTTTGGTTGTAAACTTATAATTAAATTACAGATGAATCTTTTCACAAAGAACATTGATATCACACCAATAAAAATGAATTGAGTAATTACAAACATATTCGTAATTTTTATAGATTGTTTTTGTTTTCTTTTGTTAGGTTAGATGCAGTACTTACAATTATACAAAAGTTTTTGGCTAATTATCATAAATCTAAATGGCTAATTATCATAAAGCTAAATTATCACATCACCACTTATATCACAAACATATAATATATACTTTTTTTTTGTTTTTATAATTTCTGTGTTTTTTCCTATCATTAATTTCCTAATTAAATAACAATTAAACTATTTGCATTTAATAAAAAAAACATCTCATATTTTGTAACTTTTTTACAACACAAAAAACACCAAACATATGCTCTTGACGGCTGTCAAACAACAAAAAAACAAATTAATTCCAGTAGAATTAATAGACTAAGAGACATCTATAAAAAAATTTCCGTATTTATAAGCAAAAACGATTTTACAACTCAAACTAATAACTCAGAAATTTCATTCAATAAATATGTGTACTAAAAAGTAGTCTTCGATAATGTAAACAAAGACATCTATAATGAAATGATCTAGGAAATTACATTTACCAACGTATCCAATAAAGATTTATTGCAACCAACAGGCTCTAAAATCAGAGACTACAACCAATATATAATATTGATTGTAAGATTTATACATGAACATAGTGGAATTATGAATCGATGATATTATACAACTGTTTAATAGTGACTAACGATCACAAATTGAACAAAGAATATTGCAATGGGAAGCATAACACTACCGTTTTAGAATAATGAATCTTTGTAGCGAAAACTATAGTAAATAATGACTATGGATTGAGTATAAGAAACTAAAAAAAATGAAGACAAATATGAGGATTTATGTTAAGACAAACTTGGTGTGAGCGGGACAGTGGTTTGAATTACAATAACGAAGTTTGAATTACCCGTCATAACAAGGTTTGAATAAATTAAGTTTCTCTAAGAAATTTATGGACGCTAACTTTAAAATTTGGAGGATTAAAGCTATCAAGAAAAACCCATGAAGGTAAGGCGTTCCAAAGATGAGAGACTCTGTTGAAAAAATCATGTTGAAAGGCAACAGTTCTGCACCTTTTTATATGAACCGTAAAAGGATGGGCTACAACATTTGCTCTGGTGTTACACGATAGGTTCGCTAGTTCAGGTAAAATTGATTTAATCTCTGCAGAAGTTTGTGCATCCATAATGTATTTGTAAAAATTGTCAGATCAGCAACATTTTGTCGGTGCTGTAAAGAATCAAGCTCATTAGCAAGAGTTGAGTTGCCAATCAGTTTAATAGATCTGCGCTGAACAGAATCAAGTCACTTCAAATTACTATAATAAGCTCCACCCCATATGTGAGAACACTACTCCATGCAGGGACGCATAAATTATTTGTAAATTAATAGAAGCAAATTAATATTTTCAAATGTTTGAGAATGACCATTTATGATTGAAACATGTTACAAAATATTATCTAAAAAAGTTGTAAAAAGAAAAATTATTAAATTTATTTTACATAAATTATTATTAAATTAATAGAAGCTGTTCGCCATTAAAAAACTTACGACAACGTCTCAAAAAACCCAATTTTTGAAAAGCGTTCTTAGCTAGGTTAAAAATATGAAAATTCCATTTCAAATTATTTTAAACTTCTACTCCTAGAAGTCTAACAGATTCTTTCTCTACAAGATCTTTAGAGTCGAACTTTAATGGAAACGGATTAGGTGTGGATAATCTAGAAAAATGACAAGCCTGTGATTTGCTCGTTTTGAATTCAACACTATTAGCGAGCTCCCAATCAGAAATAGTTTTAAGGTCATGGTTAGTTTTATTTTGATCATGGTTTCTTTTTATTTTTGAGCTACGGGTGTGACAACCCCGCGTACTCCAGTCTCTGCTATTGACATCCGTGTTAACGTGACATATCACATACCACTGACAATAGCCGTGAGATATCACTAGCCAAGGTGAAATCTTAGGGGTGGTGGCGGATGAACTGTATTCAGTCAATGGCAGCACCCTCAATCTTAGCTATCAAATAATCCTTGATGATGAGACGCTATTGCTTCCTTGAAGAAACGAGCCTTCATATAATTATGTGTGGGCTTTAGTTTTTAAGAAAGACGCTGCGTCACAGGATCAAGGAATATGCAACCGGCTGGATTATTGGCAACTACATTTTTGTTTTGTTTCAGCAAATTTTTGTAAAAATTTGCTATTTACTTTTTAATTTACTTTTATTTTCTCTATTTTATCATAAAATATTGGCCTATGTCATATTTTGTCAGTGGTAGGATTTTTTGTTTAGTTATCCATTCTTCAACAAAAAATATAAAAAAACAAAAAAAGAAAGATTTACGTTCATCAACACCTTTGAACGTATGTTGTTGTGGGACCTTGGTCTTAAAAGGTTTTTATGTGTTATTGAGACAAATATTGTAATTCCTACTACACAACACATTTTATTAATAAAAAAAATGTTAGGATCTTGACCAGTAAGACAATTACGTTTCCAGGAAAATCGTTTAAAAAATATCTAAGACCCTCCCAATTCGTAGCTTTATAGTCCCAAACAAGAAAAGGATTGGCTTTAAATTGTTTTGGATTTTGTAAATTTAACTGAGTAGAGATCAAATTATGATCGGAACCACCTAAAGGTTCTGATACTTTAAATTGTACCAAGTAAGGGTCATTTGTTAAAAACAAATCAAGTAAATTACTATTTTTGAGGATAAATATAAATCGCAAGTGACAAAAGATATTTGTTTTCATATACCCAAGATAATTCAAACGTACTCACTTATTTCACGGCCAAAATTTACAACAAAGCGCTGATGTGCTGCGTTGAACTTTTTCCACTATCTGTGACTGTAATCGATCGGCTGATTTGTTCAATTTAGAATTGATTTGAAACAATTACAACACGAGTGATCTTTTATCGTTAAATATTCCTGAGATAATGCTTGAGCAAAATGCCTTTTATACGATCAAATAATGCAAATTTTCAATGATAAGGTACGACAGATGCGTCTCAGATGCGTTAAGAAGAACTGGCAGAACGTCTTATAAGATCGTTTCTGGCAGCAATTCGATCCCAAAATGACAAATCCGTAACATATTAATTTTTACAAGAATTGTATGAAATCACTCAATTTGCCAGGGATGCCATCACATTTACTGCAATTGAAAATTGACGTGTAAATTATCATGTTGTGATATATAAACCAGCTATAGTTTGAAACTATACGAACAATGCAGTAGTTACATCTGTAGGTAGCTGCAATTTTAAGCCGTTTAGACAAAATATTCTTGTTGGGACTATATTGGCTTTTTTATAATCATCTGAATAAACACATGGTGTGACTTGAAATAAGAAATCAATTAACATTCACATTTTGTCTTTACAAAATTATAAGCGAAACAATCTCCCATGTGATATACTATTTGGTGTTATCAGCGAAAATCATATATTGAAATCAAGCAATCTACGATTAGAAGATTTTTGAAAAGCAGACCATTAAAGACTATAAGTTTTTCAAATATGTCATCGAGCAAAACGGATAGAAACCGCTTTTTTAAAGGCCGTTTTGAATAAAAAATACTAAACGACATTGTTTTGTTGTTTGATATTGTGAATTTGGTTTTAGATTTTAGCTTCGTTTTTTGTTCCTTTTGAAATATTTGGTTATGCATTTTTTAGCAGCTTTTCAATAACTGAAACAATATTTTTAAAATCCCACCCTGGCTACCAATGCTACAAATTTACCCTGAATAAATCTTCAGTCAAGGTTCAGTTAGTCAAAACAATCATTGAATTCTAAGCTAAGACTTTAAGGTTTCTTTAAGCCTAAAATGTATACAGTGATATCCAATACTGGCAATACTGTGCAGCTTATAAAAACTGCAACATAACATAGTAGCTGGTGAAGTCCATCAATCAACTTAAAATATATCAACTTTTTTTTTTTAAAACAATACAACTGTAATAATCTGTGGAATTTACGATTCATTTGGGATTTTAAAGCAACTTATTAGAGAGTAAAATGTTTGACAGAATAGCTTAAATTTCAGTACAGTGCATGTTTTGGTATCCCCTTTTATTTTTTTTTAGTAAAATGTGCTGTGCAACAGGCATTACAATATATGTCACAACAAAATTTAAAAACCTTTTAAGACTAAAGTCCAAACAACATGCGTTCTAAGGCGCTGATGGACGCAAATATTTTATTTTTTGTTTTTTTTCAATACCGTTTGTTATAAAGAATGGATAACTAAACAATAAATCAAATCACATATAAAATATGACATAGGCCAATATTTCATGAAAGAAAAGAGAAAATAAGAGGAAAATACAAATTTATTTATAAAATTTGTAGGAACGAAACAAAAATGGGATTGCCAATATTCCAGCTAGATGTATATTCCTGGATCATGTCACACACTGTCGTCCTCAATGATCAAAGCCAAGATATAAAATTAAAGGAAAGCTCGTTTCTTCAAGAAAGCAATAGTGTGCCATTAGCAAGGAATAATCTACACCTTAGACTGAAGGTGCTACGGTTGACTGATTACAGTTCATCCGCTAGCACCCCTAAGATATCACCTTGGCTAGTGATATCTCACTGATATTCCCAGTTCTATGCGATATCTCACGTTAACTCGTATGTCAATAGCAAGGACTGGATAGCCTGTGAAAAATATAGCGATATTGAAAGCTTTTATGGGCCAATTTTGTTAGGTTCCGTGAAAAATTATTGAGCCAAAGCTTAGTCCCAATAAGAGGGGGGTAACACTTGCCATAACGGCCCATAAAGGGGTCAATTTGCCAAAAGTTTTACGAAAATAATTCATAGCTCCCCGAGGGTGAACCGTAGAGAGGTCAAATGTATAAAAGGATCCTATTGTTTTTTTTTTTACAATATATCTATCCTTTATCTGACACCCTTCCAGAGGTTCCCTTATAAAAGTTTAAAAATTGATTTTTGTATAAATTTGGTGTGACTGTCCCAAAGTTATCCCTAGATATGTCAAATGTAGTACCACATCCTAACTTTTTTTATTCCCAACACTTCCCCCAAACACACTTACCCCTATTTGCCACTCTTCTGGAGGTTCCAATACAAAAAATTCGACAAATGAAGAAATATGTTAAGAAATAACTTATAGCTCCTAAGGGAGTCAAATGTATGAGCAAGTCCTATTAACTTTTTTTGAAACATTTCTTCCGAACATACCTACCCCGTATATGTCTCCCTTCTGGAGGTCACCCTACCAAAAATTTTGGAATAATTCTCATGTTAGAGTGTAAAGTTCACATTTACTCAGAGCGTTATCATAACTAAAGAGTAGTTTTTGTTTAGGTAAATTCCCACTTTTAGGTGTTTTTGTAGGGGAACCTCCAGAAGGGAGGCAGATAAAGGGTAGGTATGTTTGGAAGATTTGTTGAAAAGGAAAAAATAATAGAACCTATTCATACATTTGTCATATCTAGGGGCCATTTCGAGCAGTCAGCGAATATAGACAAAAATTCAATTTTCAACTTTAGTAGCGGGATCCTGGAACTGAAAAAAAGATAGAGGGTAGGTACATTCGGAAGAAATTTTGTGGACAAAAAAATAATATGATCTTTTCTTTTCACACATTTTGGCCCTAGGTTCACCCTAGGAGGGCTATGAATTATTTTCGTCAAATTTTTGCTAAATTATCTCCCTTAGGGGCCGTTATGGCAGCTGTTGCGCCCCCTCTTATTTTTTTTTTTTTTTAATAAAATGTGTTGTGTAATAGGGTTTAGAATATGTGTCACAATAACACATAAATACCTTTTAAGACCTAGGTCTAGACCTGGGTCCCACAACAACTGGCGTTCTAAGGTGTAGATTAACGCTTTTTTTAAACATCTGTGGGTTGAAGCCACCTGAGACTAAGTGTTCCGGCAAACTATTCCATTTGTACGCAGTTCGGACTAAGAAGTCTCTCTGCGATCTGCCAGTATGACAGCGCCAAACCAAATTTTGGCCCAATCATTTTTTTCACGAGCCTAACAAAATTGGCCCGTATAAGCGATCAATATTTAGAAAACGCGCACTAATAGGAAGATTTTTTTATTGTGCAATTACACCAGCTTTACTCAAGAAATCCGAACTAGCAAAGACAATGACAATTCATGGCGTTTAACGGTCGTTTTAGTGCGCAAGCCGACAAGGATCTTTGTTTGAATTATAGATGGGAAAATAAAGTGTTGAAAAAGAACGGATACTCCGTCCCACATAAAGTTCTAATTTTCCAGTCTGGAATTAAACGACGTTTTCGGGTAGTTTTCGGGTAGCTTTCGGGTAAATATTCTCGAGAGAAAACAGCCTTTACGGTTCCCGATAGGCCAGTATCAGTGATGAGGTTACTTTTCGGACTGTGCAATGCATTTCTGACAATGACCAAACTTTTTGATCATGTGATCCCTCCACATGATCTTCTAATAGTAACAGCCACATTTAAGACAGATACCTTTGAGGCAAACTTGAAATTAATAAAAAAGATTTCCTAGTGTCTCAGATGAGCGAATTTGACGATAAACGTAAAAAAGGCAAATATACTTTGCCTGAAGTTAAATACCTGTGTTATGTGCCTGGGTTAATGCCTGCCTTTCTGGAGGTAAAGAAGTTTAGAGCATATGTCGTGGGTCAAACGAAGAGATATTTAGTGAAACTGATGGTGTGTTACTTGATCTGAAAGTGGTAACTGGTCTGGTATATAAGATACTCACTTGTTTTGGTATTGAAGGTTCCACCAGAAGCCGAAATTTGTAAATTTTGGTTGCTCAAAGAACTCACTGACGAGTGCATTGCAAGGACCCACTCTGTATAACCTGTAAAATCTGTAAAGACACGAAAACTCCGAATAATCCCCTTCATGCTCTTATATAGTGACTCCATTGTATATTGAACGGATGGGTCACAGTTTATATATAGATATTCTTGGTCCTTACACTCGTTCACAGTGCGGTCACAATACTATACTCGTGGAAGTTAATCATTTGACCAAGTATTAATTTTTGTTTCCATTGCGAAAATTGACTGCACTGCAGCGTCAATCTGTTAACTAGCAATATGTGCCATGTGTTTGGTTGCCCTGACGTTGTTGTGTCCGATAATGAAACACAATATAAATCTAAGTATTTGAGGTTTTTTTGTCGATACCGGGAGTGATACATACCGTCATGGCTTTGTATTCACCACAAGCTAATGCTTCCGAACGAGTGAATTGGAGTGTTTTCTTGGGCATTAAGGCTTACCTAAGATTTAAGATCAGATTTCCATTTGAATGAAATCGGTTGTGCATTAAGTTGTTCCTTATTCTTCACCGAATTATGCAACGTTCGGATTCCTAATGACAACACACGGTTCATTATATTATCTTTTAAAGCAATTGAAAAGTATTGGCATAGCCTATTCTGCGACCTGATTGTTTGAACCAAAGTTGAAATAATTTTTGACCTAACTGCTGAGGAATTCGTTTGAAGTACTCAGCGTTATAATTTACGTGCCCTAATTCTACTTTAAAACTTTGCAAAAATTTGTTTAGGCTAAGGTCCTATAGTTAGTGGGTAGCGCTGCCTATGAACTAAAAGATCTGGTTTCCAATCGAAGCGGTGTTTATCATTCGAAGGATATACGTGCTTAACGCTTTCCCTAAATCTTCATTATATAGTGAAGAACCTCTATCTTTTCCACTGCTCAGGCTATTGCTTTCAATGTACTACCATTTTTTACTGAACTTGCGTTGTCAATAAAGGTCGTGGGTTCGAGGTTAAATTTGTTTTCGGTATTTAAATCATTCCCATGCATGAGGGGTTCTAATTGGTGTTGCTCGGCTAATTATTCTTTTCATCATAATAGTTCTTGAGCTTGAGTTCTGTCTTATTCCTTGTCAATATTAATACAGGTCGTGGGTTTAATGGAAACTCATACCGTTTTAATCTTTCAATTAATTCCGAAAGAGTGGGCTAGTGCTTTTTATCGATATTCACTTCCAGAATAACTTCTTCGTTTTTAATCTTCCATGACCTTGTCGTCAGGAAGTTTGTCTTATTACAAACCAGTTTTCCTGAAAAATAATAATATTCATATGTGTTCAAATTGTATTCTACCGATTTGATGCTGTTGATACAATATTATATCGTTCGTCCTCTTCACATAGAACAATTAGTTCAATGGTTTTTCTATCTTATTTGCTAAAAAAATAAAGGAAGGGTTTGTTAACTATTGTTAAATTAAAAACAAACAAAATTTAAATGTGGACTTCTATCGGAAATTTATTTTTGAAAAGATTAAAACTATATTACCGTTTAATATAAAAAAAAACAAAACAGGGTTACAAGGGACATAAAAATATAACATGTGCTGGATTTGAATATAAAAAGTACTAAATGTTTTTTTTTCTTAATCTTGTATTCGCCCAGTTTTTTTGATGAAGTCATTAGAGATTATTTTTTTAAGTTCAGTGATGCCCTGCGCTCGTGGAGTGTACTTGTTAGAAGTTTTGAAGAATGATTGTGTTATAGTATCACTAAGGGATAAAAAGCATATTTAATTTGTTTGTTCCTTTGTTGTCATTTGTGGCTATAAAACAATGAAAACTATGTTGCTTTAATACAAATGAAGTAAAAACCCAAACAGTGAAAACATTTTGGTTCATTTAAATATTTTGTAAGATTGTTGCAGTTGTATTGCATCGACGACCTTTTGAACGACGTGGATAATTTTAAGCGATCAACAGCAGTTGCAGTTATTAACCAAACCCGGTTTATTCAGTTTCGTACAACAATATTTTTTGTTATTACAACCAACTATGCATTTGGCGCAACGATTTAGTTGTTTTATTATTATTGTTTAACAATCAACTGTGGCTTTGGTACAACTATTAATTTGTGTTATTATTAATATTCAAAAATTGCCTGCACCTTTGGCGCAGCGACTGATTTACTATATTATTATTCTTTTTATTAACAATCACCTGCTTAGGAGCAACGATTTTTTTAAAAAATATTATAGATTTAGATTTTAGTCACTATGTAGAAGAGGTATGTAGGTTTGGACCCATCACAAATAATGGGGTTGGCGAAAATGTTTTCTTAATGCCTTGGTTCGTCTGACCTTAAGGGTCAACAGAGTCTTTGTTCTTTGTTCCTTTGAGTCAGTTTTCTTTTGAAAATTTATGATGAGCATTTATAATGGGCTGAGGAGACATATTCGAACCCGCAGACTTAGATAAGTTGGGATTATAATATCAAAGCACGCATCTTCTCGGATGTACCTGATTCTGGTTACGCTTACAGTTTTGGTAATCAGCAGTTCCATCAAACTAAGTTTAGGAGATTCTGAAAATCATTTAATCGTCCATGAGATGGAGGCGGCTTAACGGTAAGATATACAGTGAATTTTGTTTGCCCAAAATGAACAACACTCTTTTTTTCAGAACAATTAATATTAATCTCTTTTTTTGTATGTCCATGACCAGCAATGGAAAACAGTCGGCAAATATTATTTGGATAACGTTTTTTAAAACCTCTCAAGGAAACTCATGGTGTCACAACGGACCTATTTTAGTCATGGTGTTTAGATGACATTTTTACGCGAAAAACAGACTTTTTTCAATTTTTTAGTAGAATTATGCTTTAACTTCATTAATAAAATCATTCACTACATTGAACTTATAATATTTGTTTGATTAATTCATTAATAAAAACTAACAATACATATTTTTTCCTCAGTATAACTTTTTTTCAATTTAAATAATTTTCTGTTTGTTTACTTATTTTTTCATCGCAAAATCCATCGTCTTCAGCACTTATGGAAAAAAAGAATGAAACTTTTCCAATGAAAAAAGTTTGAAAAAAAAAATTCTAATTTAAATTTACCGAACTGTACTTATTTCTTTCAAAAAGTTTTTCTATAAATTTTAAACAAAAATAAAAATTTTCCTTACGAAAATCTTTTAGCTTCGACGTGAAGAAAGAAAAGAAAAGTACACAAATAGAAATTGATTTAACAAAAAAGAAAAAAAGGAAAAGAAAATATTACAACGGATTTTTGTTTTTTATTGAGAAAAGTTTTATGTTCCAGTAACAAAATCAATCAAAGCTCTTGCTCCTTTTTTTTCTGTATTTATCAAAGTTTTTGGGTAAAAAATTTGTTGAATTAGTTGGTTTCTAAGCTTCAAACTCATAGAGAAATGTGTGAGAGAATTAAAATGTTTTGAACAGATTTAATCTTTGTAGTATCGAATATTTATTATCAATAAATATTAAAAATCACATCCTCATCAATTTCAAGTTTTCCTCCTTTTTCCTCCCCGCATCTTTTTAAAGTACCAATATTTCTTAAAAGATCAGAATGCTTTTATCTAATTCTAATTTTATGTTTGTGCTTTTTGTTTTGTTTTAATTTAAGGGTTTGACTTTCGTCCGAGTAAAAAGGACAAGGAAAAGGCAACAACAAAACAATGGTTTTGCCGAACAGAAAATAAAATCAAAAAAAAGTGGGAGAACACTAGTTAGATGAAAATAAAATTATTACCCTAGAAGGGACTTCTAAATATATTAAGATTCAATCGATAGCAATCAAAGCAACAATGGTTTTCATGTGGATTTAATTTGAGTAATGGACAAAAGGTGTTTTGCTGAACTGTTTGGATTTGATGTTTTTTGTGAGAATACAAAACCTACAATGAAATTGATTTTAGATGTTTTATCCAGTAATTTAGATAAGATGGGTTTTAGAAAAAATTGATAGCAATTTAAGAAATGACCGTTTTGTTAAGTTATGTTTGTTATTTGTTGGAAATGAGATTTATTATTTTTTATCAGAACTAAACTATAAAAAACTCGAAAAGCGATTGGTTCAACAAATTTGATTTTGGGAAATAGTTTTGTGATTTTCAGTTTAGTTGTGATAGAATTTATGTAACTTAACTCAAATTTATGGTTGTGGTTGTAAAATATGTCTGAAGATACAAAAAATGGAGAATTTGGTGAAATATTTTTCGCAATATAGTGATTTTATGTAAAATTCTGAAAATATGTGGGATTAAAATATCTCGAAGACTAAATGCTTAATATCAGTAATCTTTTAATAAAACTTTTGTGAAAAAGTTATATTTAAGTTGCAACAATCTCATAACTTTTAACTGTTCCCTTAAAGTTATGGAAACAGAATGCAGCCGACTCTAAAAAAAATATCACTCACACC
Source organism: Diogma glabrata (assembly GCA_963693315.1). Lineage (NCBI taxonomy): Eukaryota > Metazoa > Arthropoda > Insecta > Diptera > Cylindrotomidae > Diogma > Diogma glabrata. Next base: position 394,456,025 of record OY856187.1, read on the forward strand.
TAACGATTTATATTCGAAAATGTATAAAAATAATTTTTTGACACACTACTAAGAGCTTTGAAGATCAGCGCCGCAAGACAACAAACAAAAATAAATTGAAATCAGTATAGGAAAGTTGGTGTTTTTAATCTGCACATCCGGACACCCCGCTCAGCCGACCGTCAGATGCCTTATGACTTAAAATACTCAGAGATTCGGATGGTAGATCTTTAAATTTTTTGTCGTTAATTTAATAATTAGATCATTTTAGACTGAAGTAATTTAAGATAAGATAAGTTTTACGGGTTGGCAAAACATGAATATCTTTACCTCCCGATTGCTAATGATTGACTTAACCGATTTAAGTCAGTAAAAATTAAATTGGACGCGTAATTAAAAGAATTTCTAAAAAATTTTGTAGTAATTTTTTAAAACATTTTAAACTTAAATTAAAGTCTTACAAAATTTTTATTATGTAGAGTACTAGCAGGACCCGGCGTGCTTTGCTATACGCTTATAAATAAAGCTTTTGCGCAGACATTTTGTTGACGTAGGAGCAATGATTTCAAAAAGTGGTAATGAAAAATGATAGCATATAATTATTAATTTTTCTTTTTAAAAAATATGAAGAAAAATAATCAGCACCCTAGGTGATCAGTTCGGATATATGAAAAATTAGCGATCAAATAAGTTTTCAAGTATAAGCAATAAAAAAATTTAAATGACTTGTTCAATTAGTAGAGGTGCGTCATCTACATTATACAGAACAAAAAGTACTCATGCATTATATTTGTTCGCAACACACAAAAACTGTTCTAAAGAAGTTATTCTGAGAGAAAATGAAAAATGCTTTAAAATTGTAAAAGGGGTTTACAAGGGATTTACAACAATCACTTTGATCTTAATCACTCACAAAATCTCTCAAAATTTTATTTTTTACGCCAAAAAGTGCAAAAGTTTTGTTTATTTAACATTATGCTCGTCGCATATTGCCGCTATCTCATAAGAAAGGGAATTCAGGAAAACTCGTTATGAAAATATTCAATTTAGACTATGTCAATTTTATTGCAACTTATTGATTTTAATATGGAAAAATTTCAAAATCTCGTTTTAATTCTATTTATTTATTCAAATATTCGTGAGTACACTATAGTTTTTTTGTTTTTCTGTCTAGTGCGTACACGAATAAATCAGAAGGTTTTCCTAATATTGTCCATGTGAGAAGCACTGATTCTCCAAATCTGATCCACAAACCTGCAGTAACTGTCCTTGAGCTTTGTTAATCGTCATTGCAAAAGCGAGTTACATTGGAAACTAAACGTTTGAATTCAAATGCTATATCTGTTGGGATCATTGGAATACGTGGCAACACTACATCTTTCCCTTCGAATTTTCCATTTAAAATCGTAGCTTCAATGGCATTGTTCATCATCTTTTTCACCGAAAATTTCAAAAAAATTTGTGCAAATTCAAAATATTTGACATATTTGGAATTACAATATCTGTCACAACAACACATAAAAACATTTTCAAGCCTAGGTTCCACAACATCATGCTTTTTAAGACGTTGATCGACGCAAATTTTTTGTTTTTGTTTTTTATATTTTTCTTAAAGAATGGAAAAATAAATAATAAATCCTTTCACATAATAATGTACGACATAGGGCAATATTTTATGATAGGATGGAGAAAACAAAAACAAAATACGATTTTTTTTAAATTTGCAGGAACAAAGCTAAAACGTGGTTACTAATTATCCTAGTGCTAGAAGCATATACCAAGATCATGTAACGCATTGTCTTCCTCAATTTGGCATATTATAATAGTTATATGGAAGCTCATTTCTTCGAGCAAGCACAAAAGTTCATTCTTTAAAAAAAAAATTTAAATAAATAAAAAAATTGCTTCCATCAACACCTTAGAAGCATGTCAAAGAATATTCCATAACTAAGACTAAGGGTGCTATCGTGGATTGAAATCCGCCAACACCCCTAAAATATCGATTTTCCCCTTATATCAGTGACATCTTACTGCCATTGCCAGTGGTATACGATATCTCACGTTAACTGATCTAGCAATAGCAGGTACTAAAGTACGCGGGGTTGTAACACCCATAGATCCAATAGTTTAAATTTTACAAATGTTCCCGAACATATATTAAATTCATTGGTATTAATGCATTGTTATCGTTTGCAAATCACTATTGCAAACGTGTTGCCGGCTAAGTGCCACCATTTCTAATTATTTTGTTCATCATGATTGCCATCCGTTTTTGATTATACATAAGCTATGCTTCTTTGTATAGTATTTGTGCTAATTTCATTTCGTAACTTTGAGCCTTAAATCGATATAATCGATATCATCAACTATCTTCACTTGGTTTTAGAAACATGTATTACATACAATTGCAAGCCAACAACATATTTGGTGTAGATAAAAAAAAAATTTATATAATTTTGATTTTTAATATATAAATGTAATTTTTTGTCAGAATATACTTTCATTTTTCAATTTCATAAAATTATGTTCAATGTAAAAAACATTGTAGAACAAGAGCCCGCGAAGGCCACACCTTCGTTATTTTATAAAAGCTGAAAGTTTTTCGGCGCATACCCCCTACTCAGGTAGGAACGATTAGCGACATATGAAGTTTGGATCATGGTGGCTTTAGCTGGGAGCAGGTAACAGAGGGGCCTCCAAAGTTTCGTGAAAGTATAAAAGGAAATTTTCTTATATATTCTTCGTGATAGTATTAGAAGTCACGTCACCCATTGCCAGACACTTACTTTCGTTTTAACCCCCTGCCAGACACCCTTAACTTAAAAAAATTGATAAAGTTTAAGGGTGTCTGGCAGGGGGTTGCCACGATAGTAACTGTCTGGCAATGGGTGACGTGACTTCAAATACTTTCCAAAGAATATGTAAAAAAATTACCTTTTATACTTTCACGAAACTTTGGAGGCCTCTCTGTTACCTGCTCCCTGCCAAAGCCACTATGATCCAAACTTCATATGTCGCTAATCGTTGCTACCTGAGTAGGGGGTATGCGTAGAGAAACTTTCAGCTTTTATAAAATAACGAAGGTCTGGGTGTTGGGAGGTCTTAGTCTATTGATCACAGCAACATAAGGATATAAAACGATATTTATACAAAATTACAAATAAAATAATTATCAACATTAAGATAAGGGGCCTGAGGTTCTGTTTAAAAAAAAACTGCCAGTTACCTATGCACAAGTGTACACAACAACTTCCCAAAGTTTCATGATGATCGGATGAATGGTGTATTAATGCAAAAACGACAAACATTCATACTTTCAATTTTATATAGATTTATTGAACTTGTATATTTCACCAATAATTATTCTTCACTTTAATAAAAAACTAAAACTTAGAATTAAATTTTAAACTTATTTTTTATTTTTCGTATTACCGGTTTCAATCTTACAAAGATCATCTACAGGTACTACACAGCAAATTTGTATTTCCGTTTTTTTTTTCAAGAGGCTACACTGAAAAAAATAATTTGGTATATGCTACAAAATGGATTCAACCAAATTTATTTTGTACAATCAACTAAAACTTAGTGCAATCGACCATACGTTTTTAACATTTGACAATGCTTTGTCGAACGTTCAAATCGTATGGTCAATTCTACTAAATTTTAGCTGACGCTACAATATTAATTTGGTTGAATCCGTGTTGTAGAATATATCAAATTATTTTTTTCATGGTATAAAATGGCAATCAACAATGAATTTTGGATATACCAGTAAAAATTATCATTCAAAAATGAAGTTGCGGCTAGAAGTAAGATACAGTGAGGATGTAACTATCAAAGATACACAATCATTTCATACCCCAATTATACCTAAAGATGAAAAAACATTGCTCAAAAAAAAAATTATTCTAATTCAGTTGAAACCATGTTCTTAAAATAAGTTGTTAATATTTTATATAAATTTATTTAATATTATTAATGAATGTATATTACTTTTTATTACATCACGTAAAATAAAAATAAAAGTTAATTATTATATGAATTCTATATAGATATAGTGTATAATATGTATTTTATTTCACATCATTTCTTTCACTATTTACTTATCAGAACGAGTCATAATGTTTTAGGTACATGCATTTATATTTAATTTCGGACAGGTAAATGGATGAAAAGATAAATTATGTAAAAAGCATCCACATCATCAAATACTCGATTTATTTATCAATTACTCAAAATAATTAAATGGTCATTAAATTTTTATAAAAGAAGAATGTTGGTGGTTTTAGGTTAATATAATTCACTGCATTGTTTAAAAAAATTTTTAGAAAAACACGGATATAAAAATTATGTAAGAATTTTATTTTTAAAACGAGAAATCATGCCATCCCGAAATTTTCGAAAGTGTCTAGATTAACCATAAACGGTTTCACGGGTGCACGAGTACACGGGTACACGGTTATATGGGTACATGGGTACACGGGTACATGGTTACATGGGTACACGGATGGGTACATGGATGCACTGGAACACGGGTAAACGAGTAAACGTGTACAAGGATACATGAGTACACTGAAATTAACGAAACATACATGGTACACGGAAATTACTTCATGGGTACACGGGAACAAGGAAATTATTGATACATTTACCAGTACACGTGTACACGGGTACACGGAAATTACATATATGTATATACGTTTATGGTTAATCTAAACACTTTCAAATTTTCATTTTGGATTAAGAATTAATTGAACATTTTTTTCTGGAACAAAAAAGGATTAAAATGTGGACACCGACTAACTGCGCCGTCTGTAAAAATATTTTTTAAGTTTAACACAGTTTTAAAGAATTACTACAAAATTTGGAATTTATTTTTTTTCTAAGTCATATCCATTAATTACTCACCCACTTTACGTGCCGGTAAACTTTACGTGCCGCCACCCTGTCTCATCCCCAGAGCAAAGTTTTATTTTTTGAAAAAATTTTCTGTGTATTAAATTTTATCGATATCAGAGAGGGTCAGTCCAGATGGTAAAACAAATGCTGTTGTGGTGACTCGGAATTGCTCAGCCGATGACCAAATTCCTATAAGAATAACAAAAATTTGTGGTTGTATAACTACTAGGGTGGCCCTTAAAAAAAAAATTTAATTTTTTCTACGGCACTCTCCCATTTCGTGTCAATAGCCATAAAAAAGTTATGTGTAAAATTTGGAACCAATCGTTCAACTCTAAAGTGTGCCTCCAGCCACTTACAGTTGAGCGGTTTTGTTCTGGACCTAAAAAAAAATTAGATTTTTTGTACGACACCCTACCATTTCATGTCACCCATAAAAGAAATTCTGATGCCTGGGAGTGTATACATTGCAATCAAACTTTTGGTAGTATATAAATAATTCATTTTGTATTTCGAAAAGTCAATTTCGATTCAACTTTTATATAGTAATATTGATCATAGACTGCCACATGTTATCGTAAGTAAAGTAATTGGTATGTACAGCGTATCAAAAATACATCTAAAATATTTGACGTCAAGATTGGTATCTGTTTTTTTTAATTTTAAAAATAACATGTAATATAATTTGTTTGTTATCTAGAATTTAAAAGATCGAAGAAAAGAGTACTCGGTTTTGTGACATCTAGTAAGCATTCTTTATACGTATTTAATCAACTGCAAAATATTAGAACGTTTTGAAAAACTATGTCAGTAGCTCAAGAACCGAAAATGCTCAGTTGAACAATATTCAAAACAACGACCAGTTTATCTACTATAAGATGCACATTGCACATACAATACGCGATAGCTGATAAACTCCACTTTTACAAAAAACTCAAATCGGTGTGCACAATAGTATTTGATTGTGTAAGTACTAAGTGCTTAATGATATATTTTACTTTCCGATCACAAATTTAAAATGCAAGAGACGCACGAGTCAACGTTGCAATTTGTGAAAGAGCAAAATTCAATAAACACGAACTCAATACATCGTTTTATCTTTTCGACAGACTAACATGTACTAATTTAAATTGAATGATTTGAATTGAATAATTAAAAGAAAACAAATATTGTGCTACAGTTCTGCTGGATGTACTACTCAGAAAGAATTCAATATCACCAATGAAAAAAAGTTGGTACGATAAAACAAATTTTCGAGCAGAAGTTAGTCCTGCCATTTTGGAAAAAAAAAGTATGGAAAACAGAGATGTCGTGTATTGTCTGTGTGCTAGTTATGTGCTACTCAGAAAATTTTTTTATTCATTTTATATGAAATTTTATAAAGCTAAAATCATTTTTTCAAGTAGAAGTTAGTCCCATCATTTGGAAAAAAATTAAAACCAATGTTGTGGTGTATTAAGCTAGGGATGTGGCGGTTGCGCTACTCAAAAAAATTCTTGCCACCAACGAAGAATTTAAACACGCTATAACGATTTTTCGTTCAACAACATACTAACAAATATATAAAGCTCGACTCGCTGCAGGTAATCAAACTTTCTACTCAATTAAACCTCTTCTTGGATCACCATGGATCAACTAACACCGCTTGGATCAACTAACACCAAACTCAAGTTATACAGGACGTTGATTAGACCGGTTGTGATGTATGGGTCACAAACGTGGACTTTTACTTAAAATGGCGAATCTCAATTATCTGTATATGAGCGTAAGATCCTACGCTACATTTTTGGTCCACTTAAGACAGACGATGGAGAGTACAGAACGCGATATAACTTTGAGATCAGAGACCTTCTTGAGGGTCCAGATATAATAGATTGTATCCGTTCCAACAGGATTACTTGGTTTGGACATGTTATACGAGCCATTCAAAGTCTGGAATGATTAAAAAAATGTACGTTAGTACCCCAGGGAGTGGGCGACCGCGAGGTAGACCACGACTGCAATGGAAGATGGACGTAATAAACGCCCTTAATAAAATCGGCTGCAATGGTAATTATATCGCCGTTGCGAATGACCGTGGTGAATATTCAAAGCTGATTAGCTTGGCAAGGCTCCTACATGGAGCATGAACGCCGCAAAAAAAAGTCAGAGAAGTTCGATTAAAATTCGCTCGCCAAGGGTTCCGTGAATGTAAAAGAACACAATATATCAAAAATAATGAACAAAAGTTGTGTTGTAATGTCTTTATATTTCCAGACCGTGACGCACAACAAAATAAATGTTTAATCGGAAATGTCAAGTAAATTACAATCACATATAGACCAGGGTAGAAGCCTTTAAAAATAATAAAAAGTGAAAAAAATAATATTAAGATTAAACCCATTAGAAAAGGAGGAGAATATTATACAAATGAAAGGAAAAATAATTTACGGGTGATCTGAGGTCGGGTAGGGGAAGGGGTGAGTTTTGTAGGGTAAAAAACGGTTTATCTCGATTTCCGGCAAAACTAAAAGTCCTTTGGAAAAAAGTTGAATCGCAAAGTTGTAGGTAATAAAAAGATCTAAAACTTTTGTACCAACACTTTTTTCACATAACCTCAAAATTTATGTGAAAAATTCAAAAAACCAAGTTTTTGGTTTTTTTTTGATCTTTTACAAAAAAATTTTTTTTCACGAAATTTGGTGAAAACTTACCTTTTTATGTCCCAAATACGCTGTAATTTACTTGATTTGAAATATTTATTTTTTTACCTTATTTTGAGTTAATATTGAAAAAGCACCCTAATTTGTTTTTTTTTTGTGTCCGGGTCTGTTATTCTCTTTCTGTTAACCAAATTGAACATATAAGTTTTTTTCCGGGGTTAATGTGTTAACCTTAGGCCCAACCCAAATTGTCGTGAATGGGTCCGTTCTGCATATTAAGGTCACCAGAAACAACCTTTTCACACGTTTATATAGCGAGTTGCTTGATTCAAGACAGACGCCCGCTCCAAGCCGCCCCTGACATGGAGATCAGACGCTTGAGTCGCATTGGTTGTAAGGCGCCAATTCACCGTGATGTAGCTTCATTGACTAAGCAGTTTTTACTCTGCTTGTCTCAATACACCAATCTAATTCTTTCAGCATTACCCAGGCAGCACGGCGTGGACGTCAAATTTTGGATTCCGCTACCTGAAGTGAGTATAATAAGTATAAAAAAAACATCAAAAGAAAAAACTAACGAAGAAAAAATTTAATTTTAGTGGTTATAAACCAATATCTTTATATTAATTATTATGGTTACATAGAGTAAATTGTGTAGCGAACTAAGGTGAATTTATGCAAGATATTAATTCAACTACCAAATGCATGTAAAAAAAAATTAAATTGTATAATAATTCACTAAGGTGAATTTGTACGCAATATGGATATAAACACCAAAATGTATATGTCGTTTGTGTTGAATAGAATAATTTACACAGAACGCAGCCGCTATGTGAACGCAGCCTTTTTATAATTTGACAGAACGTTCACCTAGACGTCACACTACTTTTATTAATTCGAGTTATAACCTTAAAATTGAGAACAATATACAATCATTACATTTCTTTCTTTCTACTTATTAAAGTTTGTCTTTACAATTAATCAAGTGTGTTTTACTTCTTAAAGTATACAAATAATATAATTAACAGTTTGGTGAGATCAAGTAAATAAATTAAGAATTAAGGCATAGACAAATGAACGTTATTTTATTGGTTGGCTGTTGGTTTCTGGAGGATCGAAGGATAAACCAGGATCTGGAGGATCGAAAGATAAACCAGTTTAGACTACGGTAATTTCTTTTAGAATTTTAAGTGTTGAATCTGCTAATAACTAAGCTTATATGGTGGTTGTAGAGTTTAAATTTTGTAATGTTAACTAAAACATGGTGGGCGAGATGGAGAAGTGGATAAGTCAACAACATCACTTACAAGGAAGTTAAGCAACACTGGGAAGGGTTCCAACTTAAACGGGTGACCGCTTGGGAACTTCATCAGAAAAAATATGGAAATATGATTGAATCACATTGAAGCAGGAATATCTCGCTCACGGTATGCCAGTATATCTTATCCAGCAGCCCTGGAAACTGGCTATGATTCGATGGCCCAATCACCCGTTAATCCGAAAGGTGAATCCGAAATTCAAAATGATTAAAGAAACGCACACTAGGAAGAAACAAGAAAAAACAACAAACCAGAAAAACAATCAAATATCGACCCTTGGCTATAGCACCCGGACACGAACTGGGAACTGAAACTTCAGAACTCTAACAGAAACATCGAGGCTAGTACAAGTTGAAAAGGTATTGAATGAATATAAGATCGAAATACTAGGACTCAGTGAAGTAAGATGGAAAAACAGTGGGGAATTGAAAACAAGCGCAGGAAACCACTTCATATTCTCTGGTAAAGCCGACACACATGAACAAGGTGTAGGAATATTAACAACACCCAAAGCAAAGCAAGCAGCACTACTTGAATGGAAACCGATAAGTAGCAGAATAATAACAGCTCGCTTTCGGTCGAAAATCAGAAATACAATTATAATTCAGTGCTATGCACCTACCGAAGAAGCTGATGACACAACAAAAGATGAATTCTACGAACAACTACAAGCCACAATTTCTAGTGCACACCGAAATGATATAAAAATTATCCAAGGAAATTTCAATGCTAAAATTGGAGCCGATAACACTGGCATGGCATCAATCATGGGCACATGTGCGCTAGAATCAGCACGAAACAACAATGGTGATAGGCTCATCGATTGTTGTGTCACAAACCAGCTATTCATAGGAGGCAGTAAATTCCCACATAAGAACATACACAAATGCACTTGGACATCACCCGATGGAAGAACCAAGAATCAAATCGATCACGTACTGGTTAACAAAAAATTTCTGTCCTCTTTTTAGGATGTCAGAACAATGCGTGGAGCAGACATACACAGCGACCACCAACTGGTAATAGCAACATTCAAAATTAAACCAGCCGCTGTGAAACAAAATAAGTCTAATCGGAGAAAATTCAACACCAATAGATTGAGAAACAAGAACATACACGACATCTTCAAACAATCGCTCCAGCTCAATCTATCAGGACATGAAGCCAGTAATATTGATCATAAAATGGGAACAAATTGAAGCAGCCTACATCAACACTGCTACAGATGTGGTCGGATACTTGGTGAATGATACTTGGAAGAAAATTGAAGAACGTCGACAGCTCAAGGTGCAACTATGTCACCAAAATACAACTGAAGCGCAGAGCAAATATGAAAGTACAGCTAAAGAAGTGAAAAAGATGCCAAGGAATGATCGCAGAAAATACACAGCAGCCGCAAATAGAAATATGCACACGCTACATCAATGCGTAAGTAAGGTCACAAACAAGTACACGTGTACCCTACCAATAAAGAATGAATCTGGTGAAACCCTAACAACAACCGAACAGCAGCTTAATAGATGGAAAGAATACTTTGAAGACAACAACCAAAATAACGAGGAAAGTTTCCAGCCTGCAGATGGCACTAATAACGAAACTATCAACACCAATCCACTGACGGAGCGGGAAGTTAGAAGTACCATACAGAAACTGAAGAACAACAAAGTAGTTGGTACAGACAACATACCAGCTGAAGTATTCAAAACAGATGTAGCTACCACAGCTGATATCCTAACACCACTATTAGCTGACATATGGAGTTCTGGAAAAATACCGGACAAATGGAAAGAGGGTTTAACCATAACAATTCCCAAGAAAGGTGATCTAAGAGAATGTAAAAATTGGCGAGGTATATCCCTGCTCAACACCACAATGAATGTATTAGCGATGATCATTCTGGAAAGAATATCTCCATCAATTAACAAGAAATTAAGAAACGAACAAGGTGGCTTTAGACCAGGCAGAAGCTGTACAGATCATATCAACACAATCCGTATCATCATCGAACAATCTAACGAATGGAATTCGTCACTGTATCTACTCTTCGTGGACTTCGAGCGGGCGTTTGACTCAATCAACAGAACTGCTATCTGGAAATCACTTTGTGAAATGGGCATCCCAAATCAGATAATTGATCTAATCAAGGAAATGTATCAGAATGCTGGGAACAAAATTCAATACAAAGGACAGCAAAGTGATAAGTACTTTAACAACCGGGGAGTAAGGCAAGGCTCTGTGTTATCACCGCTACTATTCCTCATAGTACTAGATAGTGTCATGCGAAAGCTCGAGAACGGAAGTTCAAATGGAATCCAATGGGGACCGTTAAGACGGCTCAATGATCTAGACTACGCAGACGATATCTACCTGCTTACACACAGACATGTCGACATGCAGCAGAAAATACAGAAGCTATCAATCCTTGCACATGAAGTTGGTTTCAAAATCAAAATCACCAAAAGAAAGCTAATGAGACTGAACACCAACGTGAGTACACCAATCCACATAAATAATACACAAGTCGACGATGTCGACAAATTCGTATATCTTGGTTGTACTGTAGCGAAAACAGGTGGAACAAAAGAAGACATCAGTCAACGCATCAACAAAGCAAGAAACACATTTAACTTGCTTCACAAGATTTGGAATGCGTCTGTCCTGTCAAGAAAAACAAAGCGAACGGATGTTCAACGCATGTGTTAAGTCAGTACTGCTGTATGGATGTGAAACATGGAAACAAACACAGAAGATCACAAATAAACTTCAGGTGTTTGTCAACAAATGCCTAAGAAAATTAATCAAATGCTTCTGGCCGAACACCATCAGTAACGAAGAACTTCTGCGGCAAACTAAGCAGATAGACATTGAGACCGATATAAGAAAACGAAAGTGGAGATGGATAGGACATACACTGAGAAAGCCAGCAGAAGATATAACAAAGATGTCTCTGGAGTGGAACCCGCAAGGGAAAAGAAGAGTAGGAAGACCAACAATGACCTGGAAGAAAACGGAGCTAGCCGAAGCAGAACATATCGGAAAGACATGGATAGAACTGAAAGCAATTGCCCCCAATAGAGTTAGATGGTCCAGCCCAGTAGACGCCCTATGCTCCTAAAATGGAGATAAAGGAAAAAAAAAAAAAAAAAACTAAAACATGAAAGGAGAGTTGTGACATGGCAGGTCTCCCTTCTGAAGATCCTGGGTGGTGTTTTAGGCATGCGTGTTTAGAATCATTAAACAAATCACAATAATTTTAAGTTCACATATCGATGTCTCTAAAATTAGTAAAGGGAAAGTAATTAATTAATAGATTTTAGTTTTTTGTTTTAAGAGATTGGTTTTATATAAAGCACATTTTTTCATTCTTTATCGAGCTATCAAAGTGAAAGCAATTTCCAATAAAAAAAAAGGTTTAAAATAAAAGTGAAATAAAATAGTTTTATTAGAAATTCTACAGTGAAGGTGATCTAGATAGCGATTAACCCAATAAAGGCGACTTATGTTCCAAATAAGCGGGAACAAAATTGAACGGGTGAATACGGAATCAACATAATTGGAACTTGCGATTTGCAGATTCAGCAAAACTACAAAGCGAATCTAAGGCAGCGAACAAGTTCCAGAATTACAACATTGGTCCTTCGAGACGGGATTATTCACCAGCGAACAGATCCAGTGATCAACAAACACGTGAGTACACACTTTCTATACCATTATAAAAAATTGTGAAATAAATTGTGCTATAAAGTTTAAGAAATAGCACCTTGTATACACAAATAAAATTGAAATATTGTGAATACTATTTGTATATTATCGTCTGGCATTCCACTAACGCTTAGTCCGAAAAATGTCAGAAAATAGAGCGATAAAACGTTTTTTGAAAAATTTAGAACAAAAAAAGGTTACAGTAGCGGGCTTCAGCACTGCAACAGCATCTAGTGAAGTAAAAGCAACTCTCGCTTTGCTCCACGATGAATTGAAAGAATTTCAAAACTTAGAACGAACGCTTAAAGGGAAATTTGATGAAGCCAATTCGGAGTTGGTGGATAAAATAGAATCTTATCATAGTGATCTAAAAACAAAGCTGTTTAGGTGGGATAAGCAAGTGGAAGATCAGCATGAAGTTGGTGAAAACAATTATACCATAGGAGACCTCATGCTGAATCAAAGCCAGTTTCTAAGTGAGATCTCAAGTCTGACAAAGAAAGAAAGTGAAGTACGTTTACCACGTGCCAACATACCTGCATACAGCGGTGATTACGCAGAATTTCCTTCCTTTCGTGATCTTTTTGAAGCATCAATACATAACAACACAAATGTTTCAAAGGTACACAAGCTGCAGTACTTAAAAGGTTTGCTGAAAGGTGAAGCATATTCATTAATCAAACACTTAGCCACTACTGATGCCAATTATGATGAGGCTTGGGAAAAAATCAAAGCCAGATACGACAAGCCGAAGCAAGTTATACACAACTTATTGAAGCAATTTATCGAACAACCAAATGTGAAACCGAGTTGTCCAAAATCAATACGACATCTATCTGATGTTTCAGACGAGGTGATACGTGGGCTAAAGGTGCTGGATAGACGAGCTGAAAGCAGAGATCCTTGGTTAATATACCTCCTAGTCAAAAAGCTAGACCAGGAATCAAGAGAAGCATGGGCACATGCAACTGCAGACGCAGAATATCCAACCATGGAACAGTTTATCACTGTTCTCAGCAAAAGGAGTGACGCATTAGAGACGTTAAGTTCAATCCAAAGCAACAAAGCGAACAATTCTAAACGATTCAGCTTCTTCTCCTCACAGTTACCAAACATCGTATGTCCCATATGTAACGAGAACCATTATCTAGACAGGTGTGATAAATATCTAGCGATGACCATTCCAGATCGAAAGACAGCAGTAGCAGAAAAAAAGCTGTGTTTCAATTGCTTGTCATCTTCACATCATTCTACCACATGTCGATCAAGATACAGTTGTAGAATTTGTAGACGCAGACATCATATAACATTGCATCCAGAGCTAGCTCCAAACAAAAATGAAAAACCGAGAGAAGAAGACAATTTAAAATCTCAGTCTACATCAACTACTTGTATTGCTGCTTTCCAATCTAATGAACATCCATCAAAAATGTCGCAAGCGATTTTGCCTACGGCAATTGTACACATTAATGACATATTTCAAAATCAACAAAGGTGCAGGGTTCTGTTGGATTCGGGGTCACAAACTTCTTTCATCTCGGAAATATGCGTACGAAGATTGCAATTATCACGACAACGTGCAAATGTAAGCGTCACTGGACTTACTTCAGCGTCTGTAACTTCCAAGGGAAAGGTGACTTTAACTATGCAATCATTATACGATGCCACAATACAAGTCCAGGTAACAGCCTTAATCATTAATAGTCTGCCTAGTTTACCAACTTGCAACATCCAACCATATGAAGGAAGCGGTTTTCAATATGAACAACTAGCCGATCCTGATTACAATATATCTGCCCCTATAGACATACTATTGGGAGCAGACAAGGTCTTCGAGATCTTGGATGGTGCTCAAAAACAATTTAACACGACCATCCTCCACAAGACGCTATTCGGTTGGATCATATCCGGACAGTTATCGGTGCAAAGAGAAACAAAGTCATTCACCAGTACTCAACTTAATATAAAACTAACCATGGATATAGATGATACCTTACGTAAATTCTGGGAAATAGAAGAGCCACCTCACACCAACGATACCTCTCCAGAAGATATAGCATGTGAAGAGTATTATGAAGCTTCGCATAAGAGACAGGAAGATGGCCGTTATGTCGTTAGACTTCCGTTCAAAGAATCCTCTCTGAAACTGGGCAATTCTTTGATTGTCGCGACTCAACGACTCTTTGCTATGGAACGCAAATTATCAAAAGATGCTGAATTAAAGGAACTTTACATTCATCAAATAAGAGAATATTTAGAAATGGGACACATCACAGAAGTGCCTTCAACTCAACTCAGCTTACCAGATGAATCTAAGTTCTATTTGCCACATCATCCAGTGATTAAATTAGACACGACAACAACAAAGGTGAGAATCGTTTTTGATGGTTCCAGTAAGTCCAGCACTGGTGTGTCCTTGAATGAAAAATTGAAAGGAGGACCAACTATTCAACCAACGTTATGGGCAATTTTAATACGTTTTCGGGGTCATAGAATAGCAATAACAGCTGACATCGAAAAATTGTATCGGCAAGTTGTAGTTAACAATGAAGACAGCGAATATCAGCGTATACTTTGGCGAGAGGAGACTAATCAACAAATCCGCCATTATAAATTAAATAGGGTTACGTTTGGTCTGGCCTGCTCATCATACTTGGCGATACGATCTCTACAACAACTGGCCCGTGATGAAGCTGATGACACAATTAAACAACAGATACATAACGACTTTTACGTAGACGACCTTCTGTCAGGATCCAGAGACATTCAAAGCTCAACAACTCTCAAAGAGGAATTAAGAAGGGTACTGCAGCTAGGAGGGTTTATCTTGAGAAAATGGAAGTCAAATGTTTCCACTTTATGTGAAGAAAATAATAGTGATACATCCACAGATCTCTGTTGTGATACAGCATCAGCGGTGAAAATTCTAGGCCTTCAGTGGCACCTTGTCGATGACGTGTTAACCTTCAGAGTACAACAGGAACACGATGGTCCTATTACAAAGCGCAAAATAATATCTGAGTCTTCACGGGTTTTTGACCCACTTGGCTTCCTGTCTTCATCGATTCTTTTACTAAAGATATTATTTCAGAAATTGTGGTTTCTAAAAATCGATTGGGATGACCCACTTCCAGAATATTTTGAAATTGAATACAAAAGGATCAGAGGTCAATTTAAATATTTTGAAGAGATAAAAATACCACGGTTCACCAATCATTATCAAAACATTGAATTTCACGGCTTTGCCGATGCGAGTGAAGCAGCATATAGTACAGTGGTTTATAGCAAGGTAGTAGATGAAACAGGAAACACAATTATAAATTTTTTAACCTCCAAAACCAAAGTCGCACCAGTAAAAAGGATATCGTTACCACGATTGGAGCTGTGTGCTGCTCATCTTTTATCCAAATTAATGTCTACAGTAAAGCAAACTATAGAGCCTACAGCAAGATGTTATGCTTGGACCGATTCTTCCATCGTCTTGGCTTAGTTGTCGTCCTACCCTGCCAAATGGAAGACATACGCCGCCAATAGAACAAGTCAAATACTCGATAAATTACCTCGGCAACATTGGGGACATGTGAAGTCTGCAGATAACCCAGCTGACCCTGGATCAAGAAGTGTCTACCCAAAATTACTCGCCAATCTATCTCAATGGTGGCAAGGACCAGATTGGTTGATACTACCAGAATCGTCATGGCCAGCAACTGATCTACTTCAAATAAATTGTCAAGCGGAAGTGGAATCAGAAGCCAACAAAAGCAAGGCAAGAACATACGCATTCAAATCCACTGTTGTAACAACTTGGTTAGATGACCTTTTTCAAAAAAAATCAAAACTCAAAAGTATTTATCGAATTATAGCATATGTCTATCGATACACGACTAATTTATTGACAAAGGATCCAACGCAACGAAACCATGGTCAACTAAACGAAAATGAGATTGAATATGCAAGCATCTTATGTATTAAATGGGTTCAAAAGGAAGAATTCAAAGATGATATAAAAAACCTGAAGAGAGTCCACGAAGTACACAATAGTTCCAAATTATCATCGTTGGCACCATTCTTGGATTCTTCAAGTATACTCAGAGTTGGTGGTCGTCTTTTTAATGCTGATTGTGAATGTAATAGCAAACATCCAGTTATATTGCCGTCCAATCACATATTTACCGAGCGACTCATTTGGGAAACTCACATTAGCAATCTGCATGCAGGACCAACTTTAACCAACCACCTGTTAAAGCAAAAATATTGGATAATTGGCGGTCGTGCCAAAACTAGAATGATGCTTAAGAAATGCGTGACTTGTGCAAAACACGCACGTAAAACTAGTGCCCAATTGATGGGAAATTTACCTACAGAAAGGGTGACGCCTACTATACCATTCCATAATTGCGGTATTGATTTCGCTGGGCCACTTTACTTTGCATCCAAAAAGGGAAGAGGAGGCACGAACCCAGTCAAGGGTTATTTATGTATTTTTATTTGCCTAGCAGTAAAGGCTGTCCATATTGAAGCAGTGAGCGATATGACCAGTGAAGCATTCTTAGCAGCCTTAAAGCGTTTCACCGCCAGACGAGGTGTGCCGAAAAAGATCTATACTGATAATGGGTCTAACTTTATTGGAGCGAAAAGAATACTGAGTGAAGCATGCGAGTTAATTAAGAACATAAATAATAACTATTTAATTTCAGAATTTTTGAGCAGTAACGGAATAGCCTGGCGATTTATTCCACCGGCTTCACCACATTTTGGTGGAATATGGGAGGCCGCGCTTAAATCTGTAAAAACTCATTTATTAAAATCAACACACAACATAAATCTGACATTTGAAGAGATGACCACATTGCTATGTCAGATTGAAAATATCCTGAATTCTCGCCCGCTTTATACATCATCCACAGATGACGTCTACGAAGTGCTAACACCAGCTCACTTCCTGATTGGCACCTCTACGGGATCAGTTCCGGAAATGCCTATAACAGCACCAGATTCTACACTATCAAGATGGCAAAGAATTCAATTCAGAATCCAGACATTTTGGAAAAAATATCAAAGGGACTATCTCAACAATCTTCAACAGAGGAACAAATGGCACAAACACAAAGAAGATATTGCAATCGATGACATAGTCCTACTAAAAGAAGAAAACGTACCAGTTTGTAAATGGCCGCTTGGACGAGTGATACACACACATCCAGGAGATGATGGGGTTGTGAGAGTAGTTACCATTAAAACCATGAACTCAACTTTTCAACGTCCAGTAAATAAACTGTGTGAGCTGCCGACTAGTTAACAATTTAAATTGTTAACGGTGGGGAGTATGTTTAGAATCATTAAACAAATCACAATAATTTTAAGTTCACATATCGATGTCTCTAAAATTAGTAAAGGGAAAGTAATTAATTAATAGATTTTAGTTTTTTGTTTTAAGAGATTGGTTTTATATAAAGCACATTTTTTCATTCTTTATCGAGCTATCAAAGTGAAAGCAATTTCCAATAAAAAAAAAGGTTTAAAATAAAAGTGAAATAAAATAGTTTTATTAGAAATTCTACAGTGAAGGTGATCTAGATAGCGATTAACCCAATAAAGGCGACTTATGTTCCAAATAAGCCGGAACAAAATTGAACGGGTGAATACGGAATCAACATAATTAGAACTTGCGATTTGCAGCTCCAGCAAAACTACAAAGCGAATCTAAGGCAGCGAACAAGTTCCAGAGCTACAACAATGCGCATTTCGTTTAGTAGTTTTGTTATTCTAAATTTCTTGTAAAGAGGTTAGTCGGTAGAAACTTCGCTCACTTGAGCTAGCGGCAGGGTATATGGCGTGCGCGACCAACTGGTAGACCTGCACGGTCTATCAGACCTCATACTACAAGTTACATAACTTTTTAAGAACTTATAGTAATTCTCACTAATGCATCAGTCTTGCGTTTATTTTTAAGTTAAATTAAATATATCGATAGCTAGCTCTTTATTTGGTCTAAATTGTAATGTTCAATTAATTTTTACAAATACATTCATTTAATCTGAAAAATTTTGTTTAAAACAAGTAAAAGTGTTAAAATAAAAATAAAAACCAAGTTCTAACATTTATTGTCATATAATAATCATTTATAATACATTAACTGTTATGACAGCACAACATTCAACTGTATCTATAAAGATAAAACAATTTTCTAATTATTATCAACTTAGTTTTACATCAAAAATGATAATGCATTTGAAATTTGTAACCACAAAATACCATACAACTTAATATATACAAAATTTTCTAATAAAATTATAAACTTGTAAAGCTCTTTTTGAACTTGTATAACAACAACAATTACTTGAAAATATGTGCTGAAAAAAGTAAGCAAGCAAAACTGAAAACTGCAATCTAAATTCTATATTTGTTTTTGGAACTGTTTTTGTAGCAAGTGTTGTGACACATTTGGTTAATTGCTGTTTTGTTTACTGGTTTCGTTAAACCAATTATTTCTTTTTATTAGTTTATTCTGAATATTGAATAGAAGATTAGAATGTTTGTAACAAAAATATAGCAAAAAAGAGTTGAAATTGAAATTTGAATATGTAATGTTCCTGGAAATAGATCCTGGGAAAACATCAATGACGTGACTGGGACTAGAGCTTACTAGAATTGTGAAAATTATGAATGCATTTCGATTTTGTTCTCGAATAAAGCAATCGATAATTTCATTCGATAAGGACAACAAATTGTTTCATTTTCTTTTTATAATCCAAACTGCTAAAACATAGAACTTCAAAATTAACGCATGTGATGAATCCGGCATAAAAAGCCAGGCTGAAAGAAGAATATGAATTTTATGTGTTTTATAACATGGAATTTAATAATCGAGGCAATATATTTTTTGTAGTAAAATAGTGATTCACCCTAGCTTGAGGTATGGGTTGACTAACAAATATGACATATGATGGATTTGTATCACACGTTGTATAAGGTATGTCTCATAAAACGACGGGATTGACCACCGGAAGGCTCGAAAAAAAGCTAGAATCTAGATTAGAGGATAAAAATGATAAAACGTTGGTAAAATAGAATCAAAATACTCGTAAAAACCCTTAACAAGCAGTACAAACTGCGTTGCCAGACTTAAAGCCATCAAAAGGGATCTCCAAGAACGAATGGATCCCAAAGACGGTGATTGAGCTAAACCTTTAGAAATTATGGAATGCCAAACAGCCCTCATATTCAAACAACTAAAGCGAATTTGAAAATTCATGCCGCAAACTGTAGACAGCAGTCTCATTGCACCGCAATGGTTTAAAGAACTCTGTCCGTTAAAACAGTCAAGTAAATCGCACTACCAGAAATTGGAGAAGTAAATATCGATCTGCCAAATCTTACACCATTGATAGTGCACTTCGTGCCTTGGACCTTCCAGGAGGAAATCTACCGACGTTCCTGAAGTTCTCGGATATAGCCCTACGACCCCATATTTGACCCCTTTCACGATTTCACCAAATATAGTTTCACTGTATAAAGAATCGGAACAAATTAAACATGAGGTAGTCGACGTAGTAGAGCGACTAATGAACTATCATCCCTTTGCATATACAAACGCCTCCAAGAAACTTGATGACCAAGTAATTCAACTGAGTGACAAAGATCCAACCGTACTGGGCAGGTTTAATGATCATGCGTCATTGAATTTCAAGCCAGACCTTAACCGGCTGTTATGCCCGACATGTAGCATTTGGTTGAATCTACAATCAAATACAAAATATTAGAACACCTTGAGTTCTGAGTAAAAGTGTCTGGCAAAAGAGGTTGGGGCTTTACAGTCACATCTGACAGTAAAGACAAACTTCCGGAGCGAAACACTTTCCATCTGTTGTGCTACGACATTACATTTTTTTTTATTAACATGATCAGGCAGTACAAATAACTTTTTAACTCACTTTCGAATCGTCATTTTATTTTGTATTTTCATTTTTTTTTTTCACATAAATATTTCGAGTTTTTTTTATTATCTATTGTGTACATAAAAAACTCGGAATATATATGATCTTTTCCAATTTTATTTTGTAATGTTTCGTTGTGTATAACCGGTTATATTTACAATAGATCAGATGATGATATGATTGTTTTTATTAAAGGATGACCTCTATTTTCGTTGTTTGCTTTGAATTAGCTGAAAGCCAAAGCAATATGCATATGTGTAGAATTATCCTGTATGATTTATGTATTTTTTTTATTATTCTGATGTAATGGTATTGATGAGTCGACAGCCACACCACGAGAGAATGCTTGTGTAATCAACTTTTTGCTCTCTCTCGTTTAGGTAGATTTAATATCTATATATAGTTACATTTTTCCAAATATTGAAGAGTCGTGATTTATAATTTGCGGAAAAAAATTAAATTCCTTAGTCAGTCGAGATTTTTTATGACAATGAAAATTATATAATGTGATTTTTCCGTGGGATCATAATTTGATTTGCAATTATTGAATTGTTAAACTTTTTCTTGTTTCGATTCAGGAGTTCATTTTCCTTGTGGTTTAATTTAAATTATATTAATTTAACATCAGAATTAATTTAAAATAATAAAAGTTTATAAATATGAGATTTAAAAAAAAAAAGGGTAGCGAAATCCGAAATTCGACGTCCACGCCGTGCTGCCTGGGTAATGCTGACAGAGTTAGGTTGGTGTATTGGAGACAAGCAGAGTAAAAACTGCTTAGTCAATGACGCTACATCACGGCGAATTGGCGCCTTAAAACCAATGTGACTCAAGCGTCTGTTCTCCATGTCAGGGACGGCTTGGAGCGGGCGTCTGTCTTGAATCAAGCGGCTCGCTATATAAACGTGTAAAAAGGTTGTTTCTGGTGACCTTAATATGCAGAACGGACCCATTCACGACAATTTGGGTTGGGCCTAAGGTTAACACCCTAACCCCGGAAAAAACTCATATGTTAAATTTGGTTATCAGAAAAAGAATAACAGACCCGGACAAAAAAACACAATTTTACCTGGACGTGAAAAAGGACCAGACTACCGAATCGGAACGTGGAACGTGCGCAGCCTGAGCGCTCCTGATGCTCTTATAAGTCTGGAAACAGAGGCTGAGAGGTATAGGATGGATATAATTGCTCTACAAGAAATTAGACAGCCGATAATCGGAAAACAAGATTTGGATAGTCACTCTCTATATTGTAGTGGTCATCCTTCCCGAAGAGAATTTGGTACTGGCTTTCTTGTTGGTGCACGCATACAAGAAGCCGTGATGAAATTCATCCCGGTCAGTGAGAGGATCTGCTACCTACGTGTACGTGGTACATACAACAATATTTCTCTTATTGCCGTGCATGCACCTACTGAAGCTAAGACCGTCGACGAGAAGGATAATTTCTACATAGCACTGGAAGAGGTTATGAAACAAACACCAACACGCGACTTCATTATGGTTCTTGGTGACTTTAATGGACAGGTTGGAAGAGATATCTCTTATGGAAATGTGGTAGGTCCCAACAGCCTGCATTTGAATTCGAATGATAATGGTGAGAGAATGACTGAGTTTGCATTATCAAATAATTTGAGAATTTCCAGTACGTTCTTTCCGCATCGATCGATTCATAAACAGACTTGGGTCTCACCGAATGGAAACACTCGAAATCAAATTGATCACGTTCTAGTAACAGCAGGTTTCTTTTCGAGCGTTCGGGATGTGCGATCCTTTAGAGGTGCATACATTGGAAGTGATCACTTCCTTGTATGTGCAACGATAAGGTTCCACTTCCCAAATCCAGGCATTCCAAAATTCAATAAACGGAAACGTTTTAACATCTCATCATTAAAGAATGCTGAAACAGAAGAGAGATATCAAATCCATATTGCCGAAACATTGGAGAAATCGGAAACCATTAATGGAGACGTCGATAAGTCATGGTATTTGCTAAAAGATGCTGTTTTAAGCGCTGCTGAGGAATACTTGGACGACCACAGAACCACTCCCAGAAGCCATGGATGGATCAAGCATGCCTTGACGCTATTCAATACAAAAGAGATTGCTATCTGAAGTGTCTACAAGGACGCAACACCAGGTCCACGAAGGAAAACTATAAACTGGCAAGACAAGCCGTTACAAAGCTATGTAGACGAGCGAAGAGAGAATGGTGGAAGAGACAGTGTGAGGAGATTGAAAGCTTCAATAAGGAACATCAATCGCGTAACTTCTTTCAACAGGTTAAAACCTTAAAGAAGGGCCCTCAAACTAGATCAACTGCTATTCAAAATGAAGATGGGGAGCTACAAGTAGACCTTAAAAATATTTTAGATACTTGGGCCGCTTATTTTGAGAATCTTCTCAACTTAAGTGACCAACAACAAGTCGGACGACGAGCAAAGCTTATTCGTGCGTCAAAGGTACATGTAGACGAACCCACCAAAGAGGAATTCGATGCGGCGCTGTCAAAATTAAAATGCAATAAAGCACCTGGTATCGACGATATAACATCCGAAATGATTGTACATGGTGGCGAAACTCTATCCTTAAGATTGTTTGAACTTGTTCAAATGATCTGGCGGACTGAAACCATGCCACAGGACTGGAACACAGCTATGCTGATACCAATCCATAAAAAAGGTAATCGCCTACAATGTGCAAACTACAGAGGAATCGCTCTCCTCTGCACAGCATATAAGATCTTTTCCTACATTTTGCTATCCAAAATCAATCCTTTTGCTGAACAACTGTTTGGAGAATATCAGTGTGGCTTCCGGCGGGGCCGAGGTACCACCGATGCACTTTTCTCGATAAGGATGATTTTGGAGAAGTGTCGAGAGTTCAACATACCTGTGCACCAACTTTTCATTGATTTCAGGCAGGCCTACGACTCTCTCGAACGAGAGACTCTATGGTCTGCTCTAGTGTCAATGGGAATTCCTGGTAAACTGGTATCACTATGCAAAATGACAGTACAGAACTCTCAATGCTGTGTACGAGTAGAGAACGAAATATCAAAGTTTTTTAAAGTCGACTCCGGTTTAAGACAAGGTGATGCTATCTCTCCTATACTTTTTAATCTAGCCTTGGAATATGTGTGCCGTCAAAAGAAACTACCGACTAATAACAATATCTTGTCAATAAACTCAGTACAGATGATTGCTTACGCTGATGATGTTGTCATCCTCGGCCGAAGTGAAGCTGTTATGAGTGAGACTTTCAAGTCGCTTGAGAGTGGTGCTAGGAAAATTGGTCTGCAAATTAACTACAATAAAACCAAACATATGAATGTTTCAAGAGAGGCTGAGAAGAGGGATTTGATGTGCGGCGATGAACGAATTGAGGGAGTTGAATCTTTTAAATATTTGGGATCAATGCTTGACTCAAACAACAGCATACTTACAGATATTAAAGCTCGAATCGCTGCAGGTAATCGAACTTTCTACTCAATTAAACCTCTCCTTGGATCACCGTATGTATCAACTAACACCAAGCTCAAGTTATACAAGACATTGATTAGACCGGTTGTGATGTATGGGTCACAAACGTGGACCCTTACACAAAATGACGAATCGCATTTATCTGTATTTGAGCGTAAGATCCTACGCTACATTTTTGGTCCACTTAAGACAGACGATGGGGAGTATAGAACCCGGTATAACTTTGAGATCAGAGACCTTCTTGAGGGTCCTGATATAATAGGTTGTATCCGTTCTAATAGGATTGCTTGGTTTGGGCATGTTCTACGAGCCGATTCACAGTCTGGAATGATTAGAAAAATGTACGTTAGTACCCCAGGGAGTGGTAGACCGCGAGGTAGACCACGACTACAATGGGAGACTGACGTAATAAACGACCTTAAAAAAATCGGCTGCCATGGTAATTATGTCGCTGTTGCGAATGACCGTGGTGAATATTCAAAGCTGATTAACCTGGCATGGAGCATGAACGCCGTTAAAAAAAAAAAAAAAAAAAAAAAAAAAAAAAAAAAAAAAAATTAGTATTTGTAAATATAAATAAAAGAAATCTGAAATTCTAAACAAAATAAAAAAAATTATTATAAGTGTGTGATGTTATTATCGAAGTTTAATTTAGTAAAATTACCGAATAAAATTATAGATCGCATCACTATAATTAAATTATGTACAAGCTGATTGAAAATAAAAATATTTAAATTGGCAAATTTTGTCTACTGTTTGAAATTTATTTTTTATTAAATAGAATCGTCTAAGAATCACCACAAACAGAATAGTGAAAATTATATTGAATTTATTATTATTTACTCAATATAAAAAGAATATCAAATGAAAGGTGAAGTGTTAATTATTTAAAAGTTATTATAATTGCCAAGAGATTAAAGAAGATAAAAGTAAATTGAAGCATTGTTCTGGTTAAAAGAAAGAGGAATTATTAATTCAATGTATGTATGGTATGTTTATTTCATGAATTCGATTGAGGGAGCTGACTGGAGACGGTAATTAGTAGATGACATACAAGGACGAAATTCGCTATCAACAAAATCATCATCACAACTATTGATTTATTAGTCCTGTTTCCGTAGGACAACCAACTACGCCAGATTATGTTGTAGCCAAGATGGTAAGGGTCAACATAATCAAAAATGTTCGTGGAATTAAATAAAACACACAATTATTTAACAATTGTTTTTTAAACCAATATTATATTTGCTCACTTCTGTTTTATATATATATTTTTTGTTATTTTAATCACTTTATCATATGTAGTTTTATTTCCGTAAAAGTTTACGAGCAAGAGCTTAATCTTTTAACACCATTTTTTGATCTTGGTCTTGAGATTTTAGCGTCACTCTTAAAATTTAACTTAACCACTTCAACTCTAATCATTCAACTTTAATGATTTAACTCTAAAAATTCAACTCAACTAATTTAAAATCTACTTTAACTTATTTAGAAAAATATTTTAAACAAAAACATTTAATTTTTAAAAACATTTAACTTTGAACGCGGAAAATAATAAAAGTTATTATTCAATTCTAATTATGCGAAAAATAAATAAAATTATGATTTAACTCGAATTATGCAGTTTTTGTCATGGTTTTTTATTTGTTTCGTTTTTTATATATATTTCACCAAGTTAATGATTTAACTTGGGACGGATACAATTTATGAATCGTAACGGGACTTTATGTGAATTTGGCTCGTTACAGAAAAAAATTGGACTTCAATCCCACTTTGCATGCGAAATCTCACCAACCGATGCGTTCCCCATTACTTTTAATCATCAACTGTTATCTTTATTGCAGCAACAGAAGCTCGATGGAGTAATTCAACTTTCTTTTGTTTTAAATGGTGTGGTCTTGGTTGTTCGTCCCTTCTCACGCATTTTATAGACACTGGAGATGGCAAACCAGTAAAACAGGGTTATTATGCGGTGTTTTTGGTAGTCTAGGC
This sequence comes from Diogma glabrata, assembly GCA_963693315.1. NCBI lineage: Eukaryota > Metazoa > Arthropoda > Insecta > Diptera > Cylindrotomidae > Diogma > Diogma glabrata. The sequence goes on from OY856187.1 coordinate 394,481,977, forward strand.
TGAGTTGTATCAAGAACTGAATCACATGCTCAAACCCGGTATAGTCGAAGAAATCATAGTTTTTGAAGTTCTCCTATAGCCATGGTTTGGAAGGCTAATGGTAGAACCCACCCATGTCGAGATGCACGTAAATTATATGAAGTTACCCAAAAAGATGCATATCCACTTTCTATTATTGACAGCCTGCTCAGCCGTTTGAGAAAGAATCAATATATTTAATAAAACGGAGAAAACGGCAATCGGTTCATGGTCGACTGCTACACCAATTTATAGTAATGCCCTTCGGCGTTTTTAATGGCCCACAAACATTATGCCGGTTGATGCGCAAAACAATGTTTCACTTCACGATTGTGTTTTTGTATATTTAGACAATGTGCAGGTTACGTCTCCTTCATTTGAGGAGTATATCACTTTACATGCTGCCTTTTCAAACCGATTTTTGGCAGCTGGACTCACTATCAACTTAGAGAAGTAAAAGTTCCTGCTAAACGAGATCGAATACCTCGGATATGTTGTTGGACACGGAGCCTCCTTTTCGTGCGATATGGTTGTATTTGTGTTGTTTCCAGATCCCTATCTCTTCAGTTGACACTTGTACAAAATTAGAGCGATTAATCATACTGTTCTGTCATAACTATTGTTTGTGTCCCGGCTTGAGCCATTTTCAGGGTATTGGACATCCCCACTATTTTTGACAAAGGAGATCCCGGAACACAACCTTTTCGTTTTTGTACCTTTAATTCTATTTTACCAGAATAGAACACCCAAAACGCCGTTGAATAACAAGCAACAATAAAAATCTTCTTTCAACTGATTCGTGGCAGTTACGATTCAGTTAGTTAATCTAAGAAGATAGTCGAATTACAAAATCATGGTTAATGAGCTTGTTAAATGAGCTTTAAATTGAAATTCCTTGAAATAACCATTCCTTTCAGCCTTAAATCCAAATCTAATTCTTTGTCACTACCCAATGAAATAATTTTATAAGATCTAATACTAAAATAAAATTTGTCTAATACTAACTAATTCATTTATTATATATTCTTAATGGATTCTGAAATGTAGTCTGTCTCATATTTTATTTATTTACCTTAGTGCTGTCTATCCTGAACGTAAATTTTCATTCTCTACTAAAATGGTAATTTCAATTCCATTTTTTCTCGTTTTCATACAAATAACATATTCTAAAGTGGAATAAATGGTAGTCAATTAATTAAAATCAATTTAATAGAATTCAGCAAAAGACACAAAAAAAGAAAATTTCACATTAGTACTTCAAACTCAACAATTCCGCTTCTATTTGTGTTTTATTTGTTTATGTTGTAGAAAATAATTCCATTTTTTTTTTATATGGCTTCCATAATGTAATTAAATAAAGTGAAATGGATACTAAGATAACAAGAAAATGGAATAAATATCTATACAAAAATTTTATGTTTTTAGATTTCGGAAATTAAATTCATTGATATCTGGAAATTGGAATTGGTAATTGAAATCGAATGGGTAATTTTGGAAGTAAGAAGAGTGAGTATGAAATCACAGTTTTTTGTGATCGAAATATTTTAAAAATAGATAACCTTTTGTGTATAGAGAATTTATTAAATAGCTATATGTGTGCTGTGTTCACTCGATCAATTTAGGTTTGTCATTACTGTGGTGCTCAAAGTTAGACCTACATTTGATAGTTTATTCGATTAATTTTACCTTTTAAATACCCGTTGGAGTCAGTTGTGGTATAGACGTTTGCAGTTTTATCGATTTATTTTAGTGGTTGTTATGAAAAATGTTAACCGATTGTGTGCCTAACGGCTTTGTTAAAAATTGATTATAAATGTTTACGGTAATAATTAAGTAAAGAGTTTATTTAGTATAGAAACATTTTCACACCTCAATACAGAATTTTTAATTCTAAAAAAGCTTCTATGTGAAAGCTGTTATTGACGAAAATTTCCAAAATCCAAGGCTATCGATGTAAGTTCCATCCGTTTCATGGTAGAATAATAACTTCAGTGGATTTTTTTTTCGTTCAATTTTTATTTCAATTTTCATTTGAAAATAAAAAAAAATAGAAAATTTTTTGCCTTGGTTTTATTTTAATTTAAACCAATTCTTTAAAATATAATGACATCATTCAATTTTACCAATAACATTTGAGTTATGCTAATAACAAATATTTATACGTCTGGCCTACTGGGATATTAAAAATTATCAGTCTAATTTTGAAATAATTAACTAATATCACAGTAGGCCAACGTATAATTCATAAAAAATATATAAAGAAATGAAAAATGGCAAAAAATTTTCTAAACGAATTCCCCTCGTTCGTTGATAAATTCTCATAATTTTTTTGAAAAATTTCTCAAGCAAGTGGTATTGATAATAGCCCTCGGCCTACGGCCTCGTGCTTTTATCAATATACTTGCTTTCGAAATTTTGGGCGAAAAATTATTTCGAATTATCACCACCCTTGGGAAATTACAACTGAAAATCTCCTAGTGTCGTTTTTGACATTGGATTGATAAATAACCAAATACACGTCATATTGGTTAATAGGTACAACAAAAGTTATTTGTTATAACAATATTTTTTGTTGTGTCTTACAATCACCAGTACCATTGGTGCAATCATTTCTATTATACTGATTTATTATTATGTATAATCAGCATTCAACGGTACCATTGGCTTAAAGATTTTTGTTATATTTTTGCTTTATTGATAGTGTTTAACCATTGCCTGTACCGTTGGCGCAACGATCGGTGGTTTTATTAGATTAATTGCTATATGTTATTCACAATGCTTGGCTAGTGTGGAGGAAGCTTGAAAAGTTGGATGAAATTAAAATAATGGGAGTGAGTGAAATATTTGAACTAACAGACAGTAGCTAGTCAGCAATTTAATCTCAAGTCACGCAATTCCTCAAATGTTCCTCATAATGATTCCACTATCAGAAATGCACATTGTTCATTACAGATGACGGCACGCTGTTTAATTCCTGAAAAAACGAACATTCAAGTTTTGAACATCTCTGGGTTTTTGTGGATTATTTGAAACCCAATTTTAGTTTTGTTTATATCAATTTTTTAGAAATTTACTTTTTGCTTTCCTTTTGTTTTTATTTCTTCATTCTCTCATGAAATGTTGACCATTGACATATATATTTTTTTATTGTTTTTAATTTAAAGTAACCACAATATATTAATCATTCGAACAAAATTTTTAACATATCATTTTGTTGGATTTAAATGAACATAATCTCTACTCATCCTTAGACTACAATTTACATCTTCATCTTCTTTTCTATTCTACCTTCTACCTTTTACCAATATATGTGCTCTACACAAAAATAAACTTACCAGTTTCCATCCATCTCAGTCGTTGGGATTGGTTTTCTCATTCTAACCTAAATAAATCAACACACACAAGAAAAATTCTGCCTTGTATAAACAAAAACAGTCGGACTAGTGCGAATATAATTCGCTCGTCGAGGGTTCCGTGTATGTATTATTCTACGAGAATAGTTCTTCTCTTAAACACAATTTTAGAAATAAGCCAAAAACGGTACTATAAACAAAATTGCTTTGCACTACAAAAAACAATCACCTTTCATATGAGACCCCGCATGACATGATCAAAAATAATTTTTTTTTCCAAATTTCTACTTTATTCGCCCTCATATATACGTATGAAATTCTAACAACCAAAACGTTTTTTTCATCCAACATTCCTACAACCGTGAATTTTTTGAATGTTTTTCTTTTGTAATGTTCAAAGTTAAGGGGGGAGGGTATGGTTTTAAAGACGAGAAAAAAGCATATTTTTGTGATTTTTTTGCGGCGACATGAGTAATATAATTTTATTAAATTTTATTACATATTGTTGTACAACTTTTGAAGTATTTCAAAAAAAAATTTCAATTAAAAACATTGATAAATAAGCTGGTAACGTTGAATCTCCAGAGACGCCTTGAAAAAAAGTGGTTTTGCGGTGAACAATATAACTCGTTACCGGATCATGTGAAACAAAAAAATTGATATGCGTTTTAAAGGTGATGTGTTTCTCGAGGTAATCAGGAAGAGCTTTTTTTTTCTATTTTTTGCAGCACTTGGAAGTGAAAAACGCGATTTTAGCTCAAAAAATCGCGTTTAATATGTTACTAAAAATAGAAAAATATTAAAAAAATAAACTCTTCCTGATTACCTGTTGATTTATGTGAAGGAGTAATGTTCAAATTTGCAAAAGGATCGGTTCAGTATATTTTGAGTTCTAATGTTCACGAACTTCAAAAATGACGTTTTCGGGAAAATGGGGTCAAACGGCAACACTGTTGAAACGCTGTAACTCCGTTAGTTTTACTCGGATTGACTTAAAATTTGTACACAATATTCTCGACATATTGTTAAAAAATTTTAAAAAAATTTTAAAAAAATGCAAAAAAAATTTAAAAACCATACCCGCCCCTGTTGACATTTTTTTTTTTTTTTTTTTAATAAGAAGTGTTGTGTAGTAGGAATTACAAAATGTGTCACAACAACACATAGATACCTTTTAAGACGTAGGTCCCACAACAACATGCGTCTTGAGGTATACGTGGACGCTTTTTTTAAATCTTTGTGGATTGAAGGCACTCGAGACTATTGATTCGGGCAAACCATTCCATGTGTACGATGTACGCACAAAGAAATCTCTTTGCATTCGATTACTATGACAGTGAGTAATCTCGACAGTTCGACCGCCCGCACAAACCGATTAACGAGTATAACGGGGAAAAACATATGTCTGAGGAATTATGGACCTGATTTCATCCGAGCACTGCTGGTGACGATATTTATAAAAAACAACGAGATCAGCAACAGTGCGACTATGTTGCAGGGAATCAAGACCTAATGTTAAATCTCGATCACCAACAATTCGTATAGCTCGCTTTTGAACAGAGTCCAAAAGAGCCAGGATAGTAACAGATGCTGTACAGACATGCTGTAACTCCATTAGTTTTACTCGGATCGACTTAAAATTTGTACACAATATTCTCGACATATTGTTCATTCAGAAAAAAAAATTTAAAAAATGCAAAAAAATTATTTTAAAACCATACCCCCCCCCCACCTTAAGGGAGGAGGGACAGAAAAAAACACTCGCTTTTGGCGATAACTCAAAAACCAAGCATTCGAAAATGGATTGAAATTTTTTTTTTTTAAATATTTCCATCTTTTTCGATTTTTCTAAACCAAACTCGATTCCTTAAACAAAATTTTTGTTTTACCATCTCCTTATCAATGTTCTTAAAATATAAATAAAAACAAATATAATTTTTTAAATAATTTTTTGGTTATCAGCGGGCGTGGGAAAACACATTTTATAACTGTTTCAAAATTTCAAGTTGAATTTTAAAACTATACCCCCCCCCCCTGTTGAAACGCTGTAACTCCGTTAGTTTTACTCGGATTGACTTAAGATTTGTACACAATATTCTCGACATATTGTTCATTCAGAAAAAAAAATTTAAAAAAAATGGAAAAAAAAATTTAAAAACCATACCCGCCCCTGTTGACATGCTGTACCTCCATTAGTTTTACTCGGATCGACTTAAAATTTGTACACAATATTCTCGACATATTGTTCATTCAGAAAAAAAATTTAAAAAATGCAAAAATAGTACATTATGATGCTAGGACGTAAAGCTAAAGATTTTTGACGGATGTGGAGTTTGCAAATCGAGGCGCTAGCCGAGATTTGCACCCACATTAAGTCCAAAATAGCTTACGTCCGTGCATCATATACTATTTTTTATTCGCCGCTAGCAAAATATTTTAAGAAAAGTTGTTTATTCTAAATTAAAATTATAAATTTTCATAAATTTTAAAATAAAAATATGTGGAACAAGTAACCTTTGACAAAATATTTATTATTTTTTCCAAATTATTGTGTAGCTATGACAACAAATGATAACAACTATTTTAATTGGCTAATGAAATTTTGAATTTGAGGGTTGCTTTGATAAAAAATTTTATTTTTCATAGAATTTAAACAAATACAAATGCTTTTTACTTTTTTGGACGTAGCTATGACAACAAAATAAATAGTTGAAAAGTGATACTTTAAAGCCGCAAATCACAGTAATAAAGTAACACTTTAATATGTAGGCGAATAAAAAAGTTATTTTAAAACCAAATTATTTTAAAACCAACCATTGCAAGCGTTTAATTTAAATTCTCCGAAACTCTTTACCAATCACTTTCAAATGTTGACCTTCCTTTTAATTTTCAAACTATCTGGATTGATCAGCTAGAATGCTAATGATCTCTGTTATTCATATTTCCCAAACGGAAAAATTAAAATAGTCTCCTTCTATTCTCATTACGACTCTTTGAAATTATTCTTACTAATTCAACGAAATGTACGCACACAAACTTTTTTATAGGCGTAGCAATTACGCACAGATTTTTATTTTTTTTGTAGTCAAATCATTCAACATTCATTGTTCGTCATATAAACCATGTTGTAATCAACTCGCAATTCAACAGTTGCTTTGAGTGGAATATTAGCTGTTACACCATACATGCAAACGAAACGAATTATAAGGTAACCATTATTTTAAAATGTTGTCCAAGTTGTATGGATTCTATTTTTTAGACATGCGTTCCAAACGTAGACAATTCCGTTCTGCATCAAAATCAACCTTCACAGCAAATATCGTCGCTGAAGACACGTCAAAGGAAATCTTATATATTAATTCGCTAAAAAAAAAGTTTCTGGAGCCTAAGGCTTTTTTATTCGAATTTTGATTCATTTCAAATTTTCACTGCTTACTGATATTAGTGTAACTTAGGTTTTAAAGATTTTTGGGATTTTTCCGATCATAAATAAAAAAGTTATAGACGAATTAAAATGTATTTTTGAATTTAACGGTCCCCGCCATACAATATCAAATGGAATTGCCCAAGTATATATTTTTTTTTTCACAAAAACGATAAGCAGGCTACAGACCTTCAATTAATTTGTCAATCAATTCGAAAACGAAAACAAACGAAATAAAATTTAGTGTAAAAATCCCCTAAATTTTATTTCGTTTATTTTCGTTTTCAATTGATTGACCAATTGGTTGAAGGTCTGTAGTCTGCCTTAAGAGAAAAAAAACACGAACCAACCAAAACGAAATAAGAAAATTTAGTTTTTGAAATGCTTCTGGATGGGATAAACGTATTATTTTTTTGTTTTTAAATATTATTAGAGACAGCAAATTTTACTTATATTTTCAGTTATTACTATTTTTATGATTTTCGAAATAAAAAAATTTAGTTTATGAAATGCTTCTGGAGAGGTTAAACGTATTACTTTTCTTTGTTTTTAAATATTATTAGAGACAGCAGATTTTTCTTATATTTTCAGTTATTATTATTTTGATGATTTTCGAAATAAAAAAATTTAGTTTATGAAATGCTTTTGGGGGGGATAAACGTATTATTTTTCTTTGTTTTTAAATATTATTAGAGATAGCAAAGTTTTCTTACATTTTCAGTTATTATTATTTTTATGATTTTCGAAATAAGAAAATTTAGTTTATGAAATGCTTCTGGAAGGGATAAACGTATTATTTTTCTTTGTTTTTAAATATTATTAGAGACCGCCAATTTTTCTTATATTTTCAGTTATTATTATTTTTATGATTTACGAAATAAGAAAATTTAGTTTATGAAATGCTTCTGGAAGGGATAAACGTATTATTTTTCTTTGGTTTTAAATATTATAAGAGACAGCAAAGTTTTCTTATATATTCAGTTATTATTATTTTTATGATTTTTTCTGTTGTTTTGGTATGTTTTAGGAAGAAGGAGATAAAATTTTTGAGGAAAATCAATAAAATTATTACATAAAAGTATAAGTTTTTTGTTGTGTCGGGAAATTTCAAATAAGATGAAAAATTGTTGTTTTGTTTTTGTTAAATAAAATGATAAATTTGTTGTTGTTGCGTAAGGTTTGAGTTATAAGAAAATATAAGATTTATAAATACTAGAAGGGCCCGGCGTGCTTCGCTACGCTTATAAATAAAGTTTTTGCGTACACATTTTGTGGGGTGGGCCCGGTGAGCATGGTGGCATTTGCTACATGCTAGCATTTCTCACGAAAAGTACGATCATTAGTACGACAATATTTTAATGGTACACCCTTGACACCTTGACACCCTTGACACTCTTGACACCCTTTGACACCCTTGATACCCTTGACAACCTTGACACCCTTGACACCCTTGACACCCTTGACAACCTTGACAACCTTGACAACCTTGACACCCTTGACATTCTTGACACCTTCGACACCCTTGCCAACCTTGACACCCTTGACACCCTTGACAACCTTGACACCCTTGACACCCTTGAGACCCTTGACACCCTTAACACCCTTGACACCCTTGACACCTTTGACACCCTTGACACCCTTGACACCCTTGACACCCTTGAAACCCTGAAAAATGAAATTTTATTACAATTCCTTCGCTAATTTTTTCATTTTCTATTGATTAGGAATTAAAGAAACAATTTCCCAAATTTCCCGAATTTCCCAAATTTCCCAAATTTCCAAAATTTTCAAAACTTAAAAAAATAAAATTTTTTTTTATTACAACCATTCCTAATACTAATACTAATTAATCGAAAGGAACTTCGTTCCATCCGGGTGTCCCTTTACACCTCTTTAATTTTTCTTATGCGTGTGGAAATGAAATGATTAATAAATACCAGGAGGGCCCGGCGTGCTTCGCTACGCTTATAAATAAAGTTTTTGCGTAGACATTTTGTTGACGTAGAAGCAATGATTTCAAAAAGTGGTAATGAGAAATGCTAGCATATAATTTTTAATTTTTCTTTTTAAATATATGAATGAAAAATAATCAGAACTCTAGCTGATCAGTTTGGATATATGAAAAATTAGCGATCAAATATGTTTTGAAGTAAGCTTATTTGATATCTAACTTATTTGATCGCTAATTATTCATATATCCGAACTGATCAGCTAGAGTTCTGATTATTTTCATTCATATATTTAAAAAGAAAAATTAAAAATTATATGCTAGCATTTCTCATTACCACTTTTTGAAATCATTGCTTCTACGTCAACAAAATGTCTACGCAAAAACTTTATTTATAAGCGTAGCGAAGCACGCAGGGCCCTCCTGGTTATTATTATAGCAGAAGTCAAAGGAAATCATTAGTTAAAAAACGATGTCCTTTATCTACATGTGCTGTATTAAAACTAAAACATATGTGTTTGGCAATATTTTAAATACATAACCATTTTCAGATCAGTCAATATAGAAGCTGATATTTTGAGACCAGCGGTAACAGCATCATTTATCCAACAAGGATCGTTTAAACTACAAAATCAACATGCTGTGTGAAGGTTTGGGTAAAAGGATACTAAGAGCTCGTAGGCGAGTTGAAAAAAGATAAGGTCAATTTGGTATTGGTAAAGGGAAAATAAAATTTATGGGACAGAAGAAGTTACCGGTATAGTTATTTGTTAATGCGGGACTAGCAATCAATTTTATTATAATATAAGTTTTATTTTCTATAGATTTCAGCCAGAGGAGTTATTTTGAGTGTTTTGAGTATGGCAGTAACATTAACAGTTAAACAGTAACAGTATGAGCAACAGTTAAAGAAGAAAAGGTCCAATTTTCATTTTTGCTTGAAGTTTGCTCCCCAGGATAGATACCAGATCAACACAACAAGTGTTGCTTAAATTCTTCTAGTAAAGGTTTTGTGAATCTTAAAAATTAAGTATAGGTTGTAAATAGTTTGTTATGGCGCCACAAAAAATATGTAAAATTTGTACGCATTTTTTAGTTACAAAACTGTAACATAAATGTAAATGTAATATAAAACCAAAACCAAAAAAAGCCTATATCCTATTCCTCTATCATATATAAAACTTTTTGCTTCGAAAATGAGTCAAAATCTATTTAAATTTGTGTATTTTGTGATTTGTTTATCACAGCGGCCTCTTTAGCTCAGTGGCAGAGCACTGGTCTTGTAAACCAGGGGTCGTGAGTTCAATCCTCACAGGAGGCATGAGATTATTTTTTTACAATTTTTTAATGTTCGTGATTGATTTTTTTCTCTATCAATTTTATTTGGATGCATTAGCCACTGTTGTTGCGCGTGATGTTTAAATTTTCGAATGTGCTTTGTTTGTACATTTTTGTAATCGTGGACAATGGCTCTCTAGTTGAATGAAACACAATACAATATCATTTAAACCTTCTGAGCCTGATATAGATATTTTAGAACCCCTTTGGCAGCAGGCACCAGACTCACACTGAGAGACACACGTTTTGGACAAATCAGCTAACAAAAAGTTTTATCCGATAAAAAAAGAAAAAAATAAAAAACTTTACCGACGAGGATGGGATTTGAACCCACGCGTGCAGAGCACATTGGATTAGCAGTCCAACGCCTTAACCACTCGGCCACCTCGTCACATATTTTAAGTTGAACTATAAACAAATGCGAGTTGAAACAAATGCAATGAAGTACGCTTTCTGGACGAAACTTGTGTTAATCCAAATGAAAACGATTGTCCATTAGCGTTAAAACTGGTCGAGTATTTTGCTATTTCAAATAACATCATTTTTACGACAAACTTATTGTATATTACCGAAGACATTAAAAATATTAACTAAAGATCCATTTATTACGAGTTTCACACCAATTTGTGTTCTATAATATTTACTTAAAATAAAAGTATTTGACGATAACAGTAATCCTGATGATTATACCATAAAATGTGTTATTTATTTAAAAATTATTTTAATGAAGGAATATTACTGTTATTATAAATCAAATTACTAGAAAATTGATTTATTTATTCTAAGAGTTTTTCCTAAAACCCTATTAAATTATTAAGGTAAATTAACAATCTAGTTTATGTAATCACATGAATTACAAAGAAAATTTACTGTCTTCCTCGTACAGTTAATCATTATTTATTAGACATACAACTCTTACGCTCCTTTATGTAAAAACTGTCCAACACTTTTACTACTTATTTATTATTAATCCATATTCGTTTCTGAACGACGTTTCAAGTTTATACAAATTGATTGTCAAAATACACGTATTGGATACAAATTTGGTTAACTCCCGAAACGTGCTTTCTGATAAATGGACAAGAAAAATATTTATTAAATTACAAACAAGCAATTATAATATTTTGTGAACGTAAAGTATTATGAAGCAGGAATAACACAGTAAAAATGATTGCAATTACGAATTACAGTTTTTATACCGACATATTTTAATTAAGATACTATTTCGATTATGTTGTTTGTAATAAATAAGACGATATAATTTTGAGACATTCAAGGAATTATTTACTGAAATACTGATGCGAACCTGATACTAAAACCAAAAAGGAGCTAAAGTTTGATCCTGTATTTTGATTAAATGAAAAAAAACATTGTCCTGCTAATAGGCTATAGCGATATAGACACAACGTCAGCGGACATGGAGCTTAGAGCCGATTTTATGAACAAGGATGGATGTAAAAAATCCGAGAATAATGTTTTATTTTCATCCGTGGATTTAATTTTTCGTGGATTGTATGAACACGGATAGAATTTTTAGGGTTTCGTTTTTTATACGGAACACTATTGGTTTTTTCACATTAAACCGATTATCTCGTAAACTATAAATTGTTATGTCGTAGCCTGGTAATCGATGACGCAGTTATATAAAATTCCTGGTTTAGAGATACACTGTTTCCTCATACGTATCAAAACTGCATTCGCATAAGTTTTTGTTGACGTTTTTTATGCTGTCCTGTGTATTTGGTCTTATACTTACTTCATAGTCATCATTTATTATAGCTTTCGCCACATAAATTTTGTACCAGAAAAATAGTTGTGTGAAATTATTCCAGTATATAATCATTAATTGCTATACAATTTGGTATTCTAAAACGGTTGCGTTGTCTTTTTTATTGAAACACTATTTGCTCAATTGGTTAATTGATCGTTAACCATCATCTATTAATTAGTAATATTCCACCCGTAGTTTTATATGTTTGATTTGTAATCCTTAATCGCTGAAAAATTGTTATAAAAACGGCTGGTTATTCTCATTAATCCATACTCATGTTATTTACATATACAATTCGTTCAAAGGTTTTGTAAATAATGTCTGTCTTTGAAAAATTTTCCAAATTTCTATTACAAATAAGCATCCGTATTTCTTAATGGGTAAAATAAAATTAATGAGATAGCGAAGGTCAAATTTCCCCAAAGAAACTTCATTATCATTTTCGATATTAATTATATATAAATAGTAGTTGACGTCTAGTCTCGCTCTCTTATATTTTTTCAGTCCATTGTGACGCAAGCATTCTATTTTGACTTTTTTTGCTGATTGGAAGGGATTGTGTTGTCGTGACAGTGGATTTTCAAAAAAAAAATGGATTAAAATAAAATAAAAAGGCAGATTTTGGGTGTAAGTACATCTTGTCGTTATCAGGACTTGAGTAGTGCAATTCATCTTTACCATGTAATATTCCAATTTCTTTGAGTGCCGGGTAGAAACATAAAAATAGAAAATCCATTGATTGTTATTTGGAGTTCATATCCATGTGATTATACTAACACATATGGCGGACATCGATTTGATTATAAGTAGTGAAATTTCTTGGTGATAGAAACAAAATTTTGTTATCCCAATCAGTGATCGTATGATCAGAACAAAAATTCCATGAATTAAGATACCAAATGTTTTAATAATGCTTTGAAGCCAAAGAATTAGTAAATGTGTAGTGTATGTGTAGTCTATCAATATAAAATCATATGTGACGTCATATGGTCTTGATTTACCTAAGAAATATTACTTGTATAAACCGGATGAGGTAACGTGCCAATTATTGTACGAATTTGAAAAATCGTGATACTTGTAGTAATGTAGTGAATGTTCCGTGTAATTATTAGTCGCTTGTTATAATGTTTCCTATGCCGGAATTTTGTCGTGATTTTTAAGTACCGTAATTGATTCATTGAACAATTAAGTTCATTTCTATTAGTGATAATGCATGAAAAATGATGATTTAATATACAAATGGTTTGCCGCATTACTCGGAAACCAAAATAAATAAAATTAAGAAAGTACTAAAGAAAATATATTAAATGTTTAGTGACAATATTAGTTAATTCTAGTAAAATTATATATAGCGGGAGTTGCCATAAACAAAGAAAATTTAAAGTAAAGAAATTATATAGATATATAAAAAAATGAGCTAAAAACTAAAAAATAAATTTTGCATTGACATAACACGATGTTCCAAAGAAACAAAGGTTATATTCAAACGTTAAATCTTTTATTATTAACTATATGTTTGCTTTCAAACTATAATAAGGAAATAAATATTTAAATATCTTTTTAAACAATTTAATACAGATGGCAAACTTAGATGTACAGACTAGAATACTATTTAACTAGAAGTTTTGTTAGATAAATAATTTTCCGTTACAGTTTTTTACAAAAAATAAAAGTGGGTGGCGCAGTCAGCGTATTGAACGTATTACATTACATTTCTTGTGTTGTTCAAACTTGAACATAAAGAAAATTCAAAATTTCCTAAAAGAAAACAATAGCTTTAGTTAGAATTCATTAATTTATTTATAATTATAAAATTTAAACTCACTTATTATTGCTTTGTTTGTGATGATAGTTCTAAATTTATTATGGTTCTGAACCTCTTAGCTGAGAGAATTGAAAAGCTGAGCTGAGAAAATTGAACGTTTTGTGAACCAAAATAGTCTGCAAATACATGGTTTTAGCGACGCTAGTGAAAGAGCATATGCAGCTGTTGTATATGGAAGATATATAGATGAACACGGGCATATACATACTACAATACTTGGATCCAAAACTAAAGTAGCACCAATTAAACAAGTCTCGCTACCCAGACTAGAGCTATGCGGTGCTCATCTGCTAGCGAAACTGATTAAAGAAATAGGGTCCACATTTGAAAATAATTTAGAAATTTTTGCTTGGACCGACTCAAGCATAGTGTTAGCATGGTTAGCTGATCATCCCACCAAATGGAAGAACTTTGTAGCGAATAGGGTATCAGATATACAGCAGCTTCTACCTAGTAACCACTGGCACCATGTCAAATCAGAAGACAACCCAGCTGACTACGCATCGAGAGGTGTTCTACCATCCAAACTTTTGAATTTACAGCACTGGTGGCATGGACCATCATGGTTAACAGAATCGGAAGTTCTGTGGCCAATTGTAAAAAATGATGTGTTTTATAATGACACTATCTGCGAACTAAAAAAGGAGATACCGACAGTACCATTATTTCACCTCAAAATAGAAAAAAAAGATGATATATATGATATACTTTTGCATCGAGTATCTTCATTTAGTAAAATAATTCGCGTTTTGTGCTATGTTCATAGATTCATTGAAAATACCAGAAAACCCAAAGAAAAAAGAAATAATTCAATTATATCGGTATCTGAAATGAATAAATCTACAGAAAGTTTAATCAAATGGGTTCAACAAAAAGAATATTTCAATGAAATTCAAAAATTAGCAAAAGATCGTGAATTGGTCGGTAGCAACAAGCTATCCAGCCTGACGCCGTTTTTTGACAGCAACGGGATATTACGTGTTGGTGGAAGGTTAAAGAACTCAAACTACCCCTATGATCTTAAACATCCCATCATTCTGCCGAAATCCCATATCCTAAGCAGAATGATTATATCCGTTTACCACGTTAAAAATCTCCATCCTGGTCCCTTCCACACATCCCATCTAATCCGACAATCTTATTGGATTGTGCAAGGTAGAGCTACTATAAGAAATGAGATAAGAAAATGCATAAAGTGTTTTAAGAGTCGAGCTACTACTACCAAACAGCTTATGGGAGATCTACCATCCGTTCGCACCACGCCAGCAAGACCGTTTGAGAATTGTGGTATTGATTATGCTGGACCTATCACACTAGCCAGTAAACGTGGTAGAGGCGCAAAAATGATAAAAGGATATATCGCAGTTTTCGTCTGCATGGTTACCAAGACACTCCATATCGAAGCTGTTACAGATCTTACCACAGATGCATTCCTAGCAGCATTAAAAAGATTTTCATCCAGAAGAAATCTTTCTAAAAATATATATACCGATAATGGTACAAACTTCATTGGAGACAACAGACACTTAAAAAAGGTATATGAATTTCATAATAAAAATAATAATGCTTCCATAATTTCAGAGTATTGTGCTCAAAATAAGATAAATTGGCATAACATTCCACCGTTAAAACTCACCTAAACCAGGTTGCTGCAAACACCAATCTAACATTTAAAGAGATGTCGACATTGTTATGTCAAATAGAAGGCGTATTGAACTCTTGTCCGCTTTGTCCAATATCAGAAGACGATGATTCCTTTGAGGCGCTTACTCCGGCTCATTTTTTGACGGGATCTTCATTGGTTTCAGTTCCTGACTATGACTTCAGCGATAATTCAACTTCCAGATTGTCAAGATGGCAACAAGTCGAAAAACAAACTCAAAGTTTTTGGCAACTATTCCAGAGAGATTACATAAACAACCTACAACAAAAGTACAAATGGAAAACTAGTAACGAAAATATAAAAATGGGTGATCTTGTCTTGATCAAAGATGAAAACTTACCTTCTTTTAAATGGGCGATGGGAATAATTATTGCCATACATCCAGATGATCGTGGCGCTGTTCGTGTAGTTACTTTAAGAACATCATCAAGTATTTTAAAGAGACCAATAACCAAAATATGCATACTACCATTGGATGGTTGACGAATCGATTACGATTGTCAACGCGGCGGAGTATGTTCAAACTTGAACATAAAGAAAATTCAAAATTTCCTAAAAGAAAACAATAGCTTTAGTTAGAATTAATTAATTTATTTATAATTATATAATTTAAACTCACTTATTATTGCTTTGTTTGTGATGATAGTTCTAAATTTATTATGGTTCTGAACCTCTTAGCTGAGAGAAATTTTATAGCAAAATTTTATAACAATTTTATAGAAATTTTATGGCATGTGTACGTGCTAAAAATAGGTTAGCTAGCCTATATATAGATGTCACTCTTGTGATTAAACGAGACATTCGTCGAGTCTTAATTATTCCCGCGAAATATTGTACGCTGTCAGATTCGATTTATTTTATATCTCTTATCAACGCGATCTTCATAGAGAGAAAACCTATTTTTGGCGATTATCCAGAGTTAACAAAATTATTTTATTTTTGCGAGCGATTTTATAAACAGAGGTTCAGGTGAATATCTAATATAATTTAAAGACATTTTATTTAATGACACTTAATTTTGATGACACTTTGGAAAAAGACGCAAACATGTATGACAAAGAACTGATTAGTTTTTGAGCGAAAGTGAACAAAGTAGTGGGGGGTCCCTGGAGCACCTGTTTTTTTTGAAAGCTCTATAACTTCTGTACAGGAAAAGCGAATTGGATGAAACTTGGTACATGAGTATTTAGTACGGTTTAAAATAGTTCTGCATCCCAACTTCCGGTTTTTCACTTCCGGTAAAAAAAATTTTTTTGTACTTTTTTGAAGTTTTTTCAGTGTCTTTATGCACATTACAGCCTACAATAATAAAGTGATTATGATGAAACTTATGGAATAGGGTTCCAATTAGTGTGAAAAGATAATTATTATGTTTTAAGACACATTGATCAAAGTGGTAGGGGGTCTACCATACAAATGCTGACTTTTCACACTTTGTTTTTAAAGTTTGTTGGGAGCATACAGACTTCATTCATTATTCAATTTTAATGACACTTTGGAAAAAGATGGAAACTTAAGTAACAAAGAACTGATTAGTTTTTGGATAATATTGGAATAAGTGGTGGGGGTCCTCCCGAACACCTGTTTACTGTGTCAGCATTTTTTAATGTTTGTTGGGAGCACACAGCATTCGTTCGTGAACCAATTTTGATGACACTTTGGAAAAAAATGCAAACATGTATGGCAAAGAACTGATTAGTTTTTGAGCGATAGTGAACAAAGTGGTGGGGGGGTCCCATACACCAGTTTTTTTTAAAGCTCAAAAGCATCTGTACCTGATAATCGAAGTGGACGAAACTTTGTACATAAGCATTTAGTATGATTTGCAAAAATTCTGCATCCCAACTTCCGGTTTTTACTTCCGGTAAAAAAATTTTTTTTTAATTGTTGGCAGTTTTTTCAGTATCTTTATGCACACTACAGCCTACAATAATGAAGTGATTGTGATAAAACTTATGGAAAGGTTTCAATTAGTGTAAGAAGATAATTATCATCTTTTGGGACACATTGATCAAAGTTGCGGGGGATCTACCATACAACTGCTGACTTTTCACACTTGGTTTTTAAAGTTTGTTGAGAGCATACAGATTTCATTCATTAATCAATTTTAATGACCCTTTGAAAAAAGATAAAGACTTTATTGACAAAGAATTGACTAGTTTTTGGACAATATTGGGATAAGGGACCCAATATTGGGTCCTCCCGAACACCTGTTTATTGTTTCAATGTTTGTTAGAAGCATTCAACATTCGTTCGTTAAGTAATTTTGATTACACTTTGCAAAAAGATGCAAATATGTATGGCAAGGAACTGATTAGTTTTTTTTAGCGATAGTGAACAAAGTGGTAGGGGGTCCTCCAAGCACGCACTGAAAAAAAAATGTCATATTTCCAATCGAAATGCAATTGTCTCAACCTCACCGTGCGGTCACATATGGCGAATCAAACTACGAAATTGCTTCAACTACTCTACAATTATAAATTGATGAAGTTGAGACAATCACACGAAATATTTATGTGAAAATAAAATATAGTTCAATTAATCTCAAATACTTAAACTTAAAAATGAAAAATTCATGATATAAGGCCAAAGAAAATTTTTTTCAGGGAAATAGTTATTATCTTTATTCAACTGCTGTTATATTGGACATAACACATTATATTTTAAATAAACCTCATTTTGTTGTTAGGAAAATGTTATCGTGTAGTTGTCCCAATCCCAGTGAAATTGTTTGCAAATAATTTTTCTTTGAATGAATAATCAACTGCCAACTTCGAGATGAGGTTGTCATGAACTTCAATTTTTTTTTCAGTGCGTGTTATTTTGGAAGCTCAATAACTTCTGTATCTGATAATCGAGTTGGATGAAATTTGGTACATACACTTTTAGTACGGTTTACATCAGTTCTGCATCCTAAATTCCGCTTTGTCACATCCGATAAAATTTTTTTTGCTTTTTCTCGTACAACAGAATTTATGTTTGTTGGGATACTACTGCCTGCTTTAATATTTTTTTATTATTGGAACTACGAAGTCCATAATATTGGTTGGCTTATAATTAAAGTATTTTATGGATTTTAGCTCATTATATATCCAGAACACTATGTTTCAAGAGCTGTGGTGAAGTCAGCCTATGCATCAGCGTCGCAACATTTTTTCTCGATTTTGTTTCGTATTTTCTTTTCAAAAAAAAAAATTCCTCGCCAACTATATATTTTTTAGTTTTTCATTGCAAAACCAGGCAACTTTGTTTAAGAAAACCTTTTTAATTTTTATAGAGCTCAGGTTGCAAACTGAATCATTACAGGACACTCTTATCGAATCCTCGAAGAAATAATTCGATAAGAATGAAAGATGATGAAGTTACTATTCGGCTTGAACCCAAACCCGAGACTAACAGTTACACTTTCTAAGAACTGATCAGGTAGGGCACCTTAGTAACAAAAAGAGGATTGAGAACCGCCACTAAACAAGATTTTAATAAAAATGGTAATAAAAAATCAATTATGTACACATAATTAAATGCAACCAAAATACTATTGAATAGTATCGAAAAAAAGTAGTGTTAAAGAGCAAACAACAATATAAATGTAGTAACAAAACTGGACAGTACGAAATAAAATAAACACCAAATCTAGGATCGAATATCTTTGGAATGATAAACTGCTCGACGTTGTGAAATCGAGTCCTCCAACTCGTAAGCGGCGCCACCTACGAGCCGGATCACTTTAGCTTTCACGAACTTCGGAGCCAGTTTTGAACTTATGTTTTGTCCTGCGTTGCTAAGAATAAAATTTCGCCTGTAAACTAAATCTCCAGGTCTATACTTCATCACACGTAAGCGCAAGTTGTAACGATCGGCGTTACGAGCAAAAGCTTCAGCTGTTAAATCGTGTATTTTCGAACGTATTTTTGCTAACTTATCGGATCGGTTAAGTGTTTCTCCAGGTTCCTTTAATGAATTTAAGGACTTCAATAGCTTATAAGTAGAACCATGTGTAATCATTGGTAAGCCAAACAACGCAAAATATGGAGAACATCCTATAGTTTGATGTAGTGAAGATCTTAAAGCACAAACTATATCACTTAAATGATAATCCTATTTAGTATGATCCTCCCCAACATAAGCACGAATGGCAGCGAGGACACTTCGGTTCACTCGCTCAGACGCGTTAGCTTGAGGGGAATAAACTGCTGTACAAGTATGTTTAACACCCCGTTTGGCTAAAAACTCTTCAAAAAATTTGGACCTAAATTGTGAACCATTATCAGTTACAACAAATTCTGGACAACCAAGTAAGTGGAAAACATGAGTTTCTAAAGCATGGCAGATGGGTTCAGAAGATAATTTTCGTAAAGGGAACAAAAAAGGAAATTTGGAAAAATGGTCTAATACAACAAGGATGGCAATATTACCGGTTTTTGAACGAGGATATGGTCCTAAAATATCTACAAATAAACGTTGACCCATTCTTTCAGTTTGAAAGGGTGTGATCATAGGAGCACGCAGGATAATATTCGGAGCTTTAACTTCTGTACAGATATCACATGCAGATATAAAATTTTGAACTTGGTTTGTCATTCGGGGCCAGTAAAAGAATCGACGTAACTTATGCAGAGTTTTAGCGACTCCACCGTGAGATAAGGTCGGTGGGTCATGGGCCTTTGCAATCAACTCGTCAGTTAATTCCGCAGGGATCCATAACTTCCAAACCTCTTCGTCAGGGGGCACGTCAGCTATTGAAAAGTTTAATTTCTTATATACTAGTCCGTTTGACTCACGCAAGTCAGACATTGAACCATCTGAATCAGTAACAATTTTAGCTAAATTTTGATAATCATTAGATTTAAAGGCTTCTGAATTTAGATCGAGTTCCACTCCAACTGATTCATCTTTATTAAAGGCATCTACTGAAAACATTCTGGACAAGGCATCAGGAACAATATTCAAACTTCCTTTCCTATGCTCAATTTCAAAATTATATCCTTGTAGTTTAAGACTCCATCTGGCCAAACGTCCAGACAGGTCTTTCTGATTCATTAACCATTTAAGGGAAGCATGATCAGTTATAATTTTGAAGGAGTGACCCTCGACATAAGCTCTAAACTTTTTAACACCTAGCATCGCAGCTAGACACTCTTTTTCACTGACGGAGTAATGACGCTGTGCCGAGTTAAGTTTCTTGGACATGAAGGCAATCGGATGTTCAATACCTTCACTGTCCAGTTGAATCAAAACACAGCCCACACCGTCATTACTAGCGTCGCATTGCCGAATGAATGATTCGTTGTAATTAGGGTTAATCAGAACAGGAGCAGAAGTTAAAGCATGTTTTAAAGTAATAAAAGCCGTATCTGCTTCTTTAGACCAAATAAGTTTATTAGAAGATTTTTTTAACAAGTCAGAGATTGGAGCCGAAAGTGATGCAAATTCAGAAATGAAACGTCTGTAATAACCTACCAATCCCAAAAACCTACGTACCTGCTTGACTGTTTGAGGAATCGGGAAATTCGCGATCGCAGCTGTTTTATCTGGATCTATCTTCAACACTCCACTCCCCACAACGTATCCTAAGTAGTTAACCTCCGGGAGAAGGAACTTGCTTTTTTCAACATTAATGGTTAAGTTGGCACGCTTTAAGCATATAGACACCTCTTGTAATACTTGTATGTGAGACTCAAATGTGTCAGTCACTACAAGAAGATCATCTATATACACAAAGACGCGTGACTTGAGTGGAGGAGGAATTACTAGATCCATTAATTTCGACATGGTTTGTGGCGCGTTGCACAGTCCGAAAGGCATCCTGACAAACTGATATAACGGCCGACCGGGTACTGTGAATGCAGTTTTTTCGCGAGAGTGTTTTTCAAGTGGAATCTGCAGAAAGCATCCTTCAAATCTATACTAGAAATGAAGTTTGCTTGCGGCAGACGACTCAGTATTCCATCAATTTGTGGGAGAGGATAAGCATCTTTTTTTGATACTTGATTGACCTTTCTGGAGTCAAAAAAAAGACGTACTTTACCAGGTTTACGGATTAAAACTACGGGCGAGCTCCAGGCACTTGAACTTTCTTCGATTATTCCCAGTGACAGCATACGATCCAACTCTTCTCCCATCAATTTTTCAATGGCTGGTGATATTGGATAATGCCTTTGTTTGATGGGGACAGCGTCGCCAACATCAATTACGTGTTCCAATAAATATGTTCTACCCAAGCCCACTTTCGAAAATGATGGGAACAGTTGGATCGTATCCTACAACTGTTCATTTTCGTCTGCTGACAAAGTGGAAATAATCGATTGGTCAGTCACAACTGGAGGAAGAGTATTCAAATGACCAAATATATTGAAGGCATGAAAAAAAATCAATACCTAGGTATAGATTTTGAGTAAGTGAAGGAATTACAAACAGTTTAAAAATTTTAGTTCGACCCTGAAAAGAGATTTTTGTTTTAAAGCAACCTACAACCCTTTGACAACCCCCAACCATCTGCGGTTCGAATTTTTGCAGATGACCGTTCTAAAAGATTCGGAATCTTCAATAATTGTTGGGCATACGTACCACCAACCACACTAATTGAGGCACCACTATCCAACAATCCAAGTTGAATTTTGTCAAGCAAAGTAACTTCGGCATAAGAACGAGAATCATTAATTACAGAAACTAAAGATGATAATATTTGAGATCGAAAATATTTTCTGTTGCGCCAGAATTTACGCATACGTAATGTGGAACGAGAAATAGGAGCAGAGTTAACAAGCGAGTCAAGACACAGTTTTGAACTTAACGTCATATATTCAGTCAGTCGTTGTTGATGTGATTTGAAAGGAATGTTAATAGATTGAGGTTTTTCAACAAGACACTCTCGCTTGAGAATTGTAATATTATTTGAATTTGTTGAAGAAATATCAGAACACTTGGAATGTGCATTGGGTTTTAAGTGAAGAGAATCATTAGATATTGACTTAATTTCTACAGCGGAAGGCTTATCAATTGAAGGAATTAAAACAGGATTTGTGGAAAAAGAATTAAATGATTTTGAAAAATTTACATTCATATCAACTTCTATTTCGGGATTTTTGAAGTTAGATAAATTTCCGGGGACCGAACAAATGTGTTGATATGCCGACCCCGTGCTCGGTTTTCCTGACAATATGAACACTGAGGACAAATTACCCCAGATTGACCACAACCCCAACAAAAGATTCTTTGTGGTTCCTTACACTCTGTCCAACGATGACCAATTTTATTGCAATTCCAACAAGTTGGGAGTTTTGGTGGAGGGTTAAAGAAACATGGAGGTGGTATAGCAGCTACTTCAGAAGAACGTATATCAGATGTTACAGGAGATTTACATTCATGCAAAGAAATGTTGTTCAAAGCTTCTGGAGATAATTCAGCAACTTGCCGTACAGGACGAAACCCTTGATTTTTCGAAGGTTGTTCCTGACACAGTTTTTCACGAGCTCTACACAGTTCACGAAGATGAGCTATATCAAAAATAGTTACAAAAACTAGAACCATACGAATTTCGCTAATTAAATTATTCCTCAATAAATTGAGTAACTCAGGTTCGTTCATGGGCGCCGACAATTTATCTGACAACCTCAGAATTGAATTATAAAAATCATCGAAAGACTCAGTCGAGCGT
Source organism: Diogma glabrata (assembly GCA_963693315.1). Classification (NCBI taxonomy): domain Eukaryota; kingdom Metazoa; phylum Arthropoda; class Insecta; order Diptera; family Cylindrotomidae; genus Diogma; species Diogma glabrata. Next base: position 394,504,974 of record OY856187.1, read on the forward strand.
TGCTTGCGAGCTATCATCAACTCCCGTACTTCATCGTCTGTTCGACGATCTTTAAACTCAATTCGAAGTGCCAGACAAAGGTTGGGCCATGACACTCGTTGATGATGTCGATGGTATCTCCAATACCATTCCGAAGCTCTGTCAGTAAACAAAAGATGAAGATATGATGATAAGATTTCAAAATTATCATTGAATGTTGTTTGGTTGAGAATTCTAATTCTATAAATAAATTCTTCAACATCTAACCCATTTGAGCTACCGTTAAAAGTTACATTCCAGTTTCGGATCATATTGGGATATCTATCATTCAGTCGAGAACTAATATTATCTATAGGAGGAGAAAGATATGCAGTTTGATTTACAGACGAAGGATTACTAGTACGAGGTAAGAAATCCCTAAATGAATGGACAGGAGCTACAGGTTCTGTTTGAATATCCGAATTTTTAAAATTAAAAGAATTCGCAAATTGTGCCATTTTTGATTCGAAGACTTGCAAGATTCGATCTTCGCTAGCTTGAATCGCTGCAGTATAAGTTTGAGTTGTGTTATTTAAGTTTGAAATTTTAAATGGAGATAAAATTTCGGAAGAAGAATGTGGATTGACTTCCAGATCTGGTAAAGAAAACAAGGTTGCATCACTAGCAATCTTGTTTTGAGTAGCCGTCTGAGAACGAGTAATTCTTTTATGAACTGCACCGCTGGAAGAAATCGGAACTGAAATAGACTCAGGTAATTGTCTTAAATTTGTTTTAATACACTCTGTTCGACAGACTGGACAACTTGAGGATGTTTCCAATCAGTTGGTAAGACACGCAGTATGGAAAACATGATGACAAAGAGTGGAAATAATTGGATCTGATTCACGAATATCTTCGCAGCAGATCACACATGTTATAAGACTGTGAGACAGGTTAAATATATCGTTAGTTGCCATTTTGCAATGAAAAAAATTAAAAATCGATAAAGAAGAAATTTTCTTTCAACAGAAGAAAAATCAAATTATTATTATATAAAAAAAAATATATTGTCGAATTAATTAAATTTAGTTTCGCCACGAGAAAAAAAAATGTTTCAGATGTTAAATTAAAACGCTAAATAAATCTTTAAACAGCTATACCTATTACAGTATTTTTTAAATATAACTGTTTAAATACTTCCAGAGGTAAGTAAATCAAATCAAATGTTAAAATGTTAAAATGAATAAACTCAAATATTATAAACTAATAAATTGAAATTAAATAATGATAAAATAAAAAAATTATTATAACTAATTTAATTATTTATGTGTTAAATTGAAATATTAAAATTTAAAAAAAATTAAGATATAATTATGAATAAATTGTTTTAAAGATTATTTTGATTATTTACATAAAAAAAAATAAATATTATGACAAATATTATAAAAGAAATTAAAATTAAATATATAATAATGATCAAATTGAGAATAAATTATCAATAATTTAAATAATAATATTGGTAAATTCAAGATTAATTAAAGTAGTTTAAGCATTAGTATATTAATATATTGATTTAAATTATGAATTAAAATATATATATTTATAAATTTAAATTTAATAATAACTATTATTTATTAATCAATGGTAAATATTTAAGAAGGAGGTTAGACAACAACAGTCTCAAAAGTATGGGGGATCATTTATTCAACAACTACGGTCAGCTGAAAAAAGAAATATTGAAATAAACTACGCTAATAAAAGTGGGAAATCAGAAGGGTACTCTAGTTATAACTTCCAATTGCTAAAAGAATGCAAGTGGTCTGGTCCAGGAATAAATCCCTAGCACCAGCATTTTCCACCAATACATCACTTCAACAACCAAAAGAAACAACCAAAATATCCTATAGTGAGAAAAAGATACTATACTTGGTTTGAATCCAGATGGCAACTAAGATGGCACGAAGTATGAACGGCACCAAAAGACTTATCGATCAGTCAAATGGTCCTTCAGTATCGTCCACCGAGCTCCATCTGAACAAACCTACAGCAAACTCCGCTCGAACTGCAATTAAGAAACATGGAAATAATTTAAATGAGCGAAGGAGGTACAGATCAGTGACTCCGCAGAGGACCAACAACTGATGCAACTTCTATGCAGGGATGATACTGAGGACAGAACCCCAATCATCAACAAGAACCACACATAGTGCTACATCATCCAAGGCTAATCTGCGACGCCACTAGTCTGTACTCTACTACGGTACGCAGGATCGTAGAACCCGTTGAAAATTATTCTGAAGGACTAATTTCCACCCTTGCGTTATTTAATAAAATAACAAATAATAAAACTAGAATTACTTGAAAAAACACAATCAATAAATTTATGTTCGAAAAAATTAATAAAATATTTGGAAGCTCCAAAGCATTACGACCTACTAGCGATCATCCTACTCTTGGAGTTCCCACATCGGGCGCCATTTTGTAATAATTGGATAGTTTAGGTTGGTTGAGATTAAACTAATTCTCAACCATTCCTTGAGAGCTTGCACTCCTAGTATATGCACTAGCCTAGCTCAGCCTGCAAGTTCGATCTGCTCTCGTTCACCATTACAAAAAAAAATTTTGAGTACAAAAACAAAATAATTATATTTACAAAGTAAAACAAAGATTTAATTTGGGTTAGTTGAACTCAGCTGACCGTAGTGCTATACGCGAGTAAAAATTAAATAATATGAAACCAACAAAAAAACTAACCCCATACTAATGATGACCATGATCATCTTCCCTCCTTCCTAATAATAAAGCTAAATTAATTCATTTAAAGAAGTAACAGTATAATAGAAAAATTAGTAATATCCATTATTTATTGTTGATGCTGAAACAATAATTTTCTTTTTACTTTAGGTTTTTTTTCATCCAAGAAACATTTCCAAAGAAAGAAATTAATATTTCTTTATCCACAATCAAAAGAGCAAAAGCTTTCACGAAACACTCTTGCCAGATATAGCCTCTTATTTAATTTTAGTTTCCAATGATGATTAAAACTTGCAATATTATTCATTCAAAATTGTCAAAATCTTCTTATCAATTATATAATACTAGGGGGTATCCCGCGGGCTCCGCAAAGAAAGGAAACCTTTTTAATTTTTATAGAGTTCAGGTTGCAAACTGAATCATTACACTCGTAAACTATAAATTGTTATATCGTAGCCTGGTAATCGATGACGCAGTTATATAAAATCCCAGGTTTAGAAATACACTGTTTCCTCATACGTATCAAAACTGCATTCGCATAAGTTTTTGTTGACGTTTTTTATTCTGTCCTGTGTATTTGGTCTTATACTTACTTCATGGTCATCATTTATTATAGCTTTTGCCACATAAATTTTGTACCAGAAAAATAGTTGTGTGAAATTATTCCAGTGCAGGTTCCTTTGCCCAGTATATAATCATTAATCGCTATACAATTTGGTATTCTAAAACGGTTGCGTTGTCTTTTTCATTGAAACACTATTTGTTCAATTGGTGATCGTTAACCATCATCTATTAATTAGTAATATTCCACCCGTAGTTTCATATGTTTGATTTGTAATCCTTGATCGCTGAAAAATTGTTATAAAAACGGTTGGTTATTCTCATTAATCCATACTAATGTTATTTCGTTCAAAGGTTTTGTAAATAATGTCTTTTCCAAATTTCTAATACAAATAAGCATCCGTATTTCTTAATGGATAAAATAAAATTAACGAGATAGCGAAGGTCAAATTTCCCCAAAGAAACTTCATTATCATTTTCGATATTAATTATATATAAATAGTAGTTGACGTCTAGTCTCGCTCTCTTATATTTTTTCAGTCCATTGTGACTCAAGCATTCTATTTTGACTTTTTTTGCTGATTGGAAGGGATTGTGTTGTCGTGACAGTGGATTTTCAAAAAAAAAATGGATTAAAATAAAATAAAAAGGCAGATTTTGGGTGTAAGTACATCTTGTAGTTATCAGGACTTGAGTAGCGCAATTCATCTTTACCATGTAATATTCCAATTTCTTTGAGTGCCGGGTAGAAACATAAAAATAGAAAATCCGTTGATTGTTATTTGGAGTTCATATCCATGTGATTATACTAACACATATGGCGGACATCGATTTGATTATAAGTAGTGAAATTTCTTGGTGATGGAAACAAAATTTTGTTATCCCAATCAGTGATCGTATGATTAGAACAAAAATTCCATGAATTAAGATACCAAATGTTTTAATAATGCTTTGAAGCCAAAGAATTAGTAAATGTGTAGTGTATGTGTAGTCTATCAATATAAAATCATATGTGACGTCATATGGTCTTGATTTACCTAAGAAATATTACTTGTATAAACCGGATGAGGTAACGTGCCAATTATTGTACGAATTTGAAAAATCGTGATACTTGTAGTAATGTAGTGAATGTTCCGTGTAATTATTAGTCGCTTGTTATAATGTTTCCTATGCCGGAATTTTGTCGTGATTTTTAAGTACCGTAATTGATTCATTGAACAATTAAGTTCATTTCTATTAGTGATAATGCATGAAAAATGATGATTTAATATACAAATAGTTTGCCGCATTACTCGGAAACCAAAATAAATAAAATTAAGAAAGTACTAAATAAAATATATTAAATGTTTAGTGACAATATTAGTTAATTGTAGTAAAATTATATATAGCGGGAGTTGCCATAAACAAAGAAAATTTAAAGTAAAGAAATTATATAAATATAAAAAAAAAAGAAATTGTTGATGTTGTTAGTTTTAGAAACTATTGTGTGCAATAAAAGATAAGAGAAAAATTGAAAGAATCCCGACTTTAAATTCGTTTAAACTTTAGCCAGTATATTTATGTACATTTTTGCGGGTGTGTGACAAATTCAACTTAGGTACAAATTAGATCGGAGGTACGGTGCATCGCGAGTTCTGTTTTGTCACCCTATTATCCAAAGGAATTAAAATTAGCGATTGACGACTAGCTGAGTTTGATACTATCCTTGGTACGATTAATACGTGGGGTGAAATTATCATTGTCATACGACGACTAGTCAGTAATCCATCATTACGATCATCAATCAACCCTTAATTATTTCACAATCTATGGGGTAACGATTTGAAGTTACTACCCTCGCATAATAACCAACTATACCGCATCTCGATATTTTGGGATGATCCAGCGATTATTATTCAGCCCGTAAATATTTGCGTTCAGCCATTGGTATTGTTGTTTCAAACTATTACCAGCATTCAACGACTACGTGTTTTACACGCATTGGTGTTATCATTCAACCACTAATAATTTCATTGTCAACGCTGCTGTTGTGTGAAATAACTATCACCTTACATCAATTAATTGTACGGCACATATCTGTGTTCTGGGATGAGCCGACGAGATTTATTCAGCACCTAAATATTTGTTTCTATTCATTGATACTGTTGGGTGGCACATCCTATTCAACACTACATCCACGGATTAGGATGAACGGCTAAGGAGATAGGGCGAAGGATAGGGGGATCGACAATACATATGAGGTGAGTCTAATTATATATATATTAGGGTGGCCCTTAGATTACACTAGAGTTTTTTTTTTCATTGTACAGTTTGCGGCACCCTCCCATATCGTGTGAATACTCATAAAAATATTATTTGCAAAATCTGATATCAATCGGTCAATTCTAAGACGTGCCTCCGACCACTTAAAGTTGAGAAATTTTGTTCTGGACCCTAAAAAAAATTTTTTTTTTTTTGTGCGACACCCTCTCATTTCGTGTCAATACCCATAAAAAAATTATGTGTAAAAATTGAAATTAATCGTTCAACTCTAAGGGGTGCCCCCGGGCACTTGAGGTTGAGAGGTTTGGTTGTGGTCATTACAAAGAAAAATTCAAATTTTTGTACGACACCCTCCCATTTGGTGTCAATACCCATAAATATATTATGTGTGAAATTTGAAATCAATCGGTCAACTCTAAGGAGTGCCCCAGGCCACTTGGAGTTGAGAGGTTTTGTTGTGGCCATTATAAAGAAAAATTTAAATTTTTTGTACCACACCCTCCGATTTGGTGTCGATACCCATAAAAGTTTTATGTGTAAAATTTGAAATCCATCGGTCAACTCTAAGGGGTTCGCCCGGCCACTTAAGGTTGAAAGGTTTGGTTGTGGCTATTACAAAGAAAAATTTAAATTTTTTGTACGACACCCTTCCATTTGGTGTCGATACCCATAAAAATATTATTTGTTAAATTTGAAATCAATCGGTCTACTCTAAGGGGTGCCTCCGGCACCTTAAAGTTGAGGGGTTTTGTTGTGGCCATCATAAAGAAAAATTTAAATTTTTTGTACGACACCCTCCAATTTGATGTCGATACCTATAAAAATATTATGTTTAAAATAAGGCATCCATCGGTCAACTCTAAGGGGTGCCCCTGGCCACTTAAAGTTGAGAGGTTTGGTTGTGGCCATCACAAAGAAATATTTAAATTTTTTGTACGACACCCTTCCATTTAGTGTCGATACCCATAAAAGTATTATTTGTAAAATTTGAGATCAATCGGTCAACTCTAAGGGGTGCCTCCGGCCACTTAAAGTTGAGGGGTTTTTTTGTGGCCATCATAAAGAAAAATTTAAATTTTTTGTACGACACCCTCCTATTTCATGTCAATACCCGTAAAAATATTATGAGCAAAATTTGAAATCAATCGGTCAATTCTAAGACGTGCCTCCGGCCACTTAAAGTTGAAAAATTTTGTTCTAGGCCTTAAAAAAAAATTTTTTATTTTTTGCGCGACACCCTCCCATTTCGTGTCAATACCCATAAAAAAATTATGTGCAAAATTTGAATTCAATCGTTCAACTCTAAGGCGTGCCCCCGGCCACTTAAGCTTGAAAGGTTTTGTTCTGGCCATTACAAAGAAAAATTTAATTTTTTGTACGACACCCCCATATTGCGTGTGAATACTCTTGAAAATGTTATTTGCAAAATTTGAAATCAATCTTTCAACTCTTAAGCGTGCCCCCGGCCACTTAAAGTTGAAAGGTTTTGTTCTGGCCATTAAGTGGCCGGAGGCACGTCTTAGAATTGACCGATTGATTTCAAATTTTGCACATAATATTTTTACGGGTATTGACATGAAATGGGAGGGTGTCGTACAAAAAATTTAAATTTTTCTTTATGATGGCCACAACAAAACCCCTCAACTTTAAGTGGCCGGAGGCACCCCTTAGAGTTGACCGATTGATTTCAAATTTTACAAATAATATTTTTATGGGTATCGACACCAAATGGAAGGGTGTCGTACAAAAAATTCAAATTTTTCTTTGTGATGGCCACAACCAAACCTTTCAACTCCAAGTGGCCGGGGGAACCCCTTAGAGTTGACCGATGGATTTCAAATTTTACACATAGAACTTTTATGGGTATCGACACCAAATCGGAGGGTGTCGTACAAAAAATTTAAATTCTTCTTTATAATGGCCACAACAAACCCTCTCAACTCCAAGTGGCCGGGGGCACCCTTTAGAGTTGACCGATTGATTTCAAATTTTACGCATAATATTTTTATGGGTATTGACACCAAATGGGAGGGTGCCGTAGAAAAAATTTAAATTTTTCTTTGTAATGGCCACAACCAAACCTCTTAACTTTAAGTGGCCTGCGGCACCCCTTAGAGTTGAACGATTGATTTCAATTTTTACACATAATTTTTTATGGGTATTGACACGAAATGAGAGGGTGTTGCACAAAAAAAAAAAAATTTTTGTATGAGTCCAGAACAAAATTTCTCAACTTTAAGTGGTCGGAGGCACGTCTTAGAATTGACCGATTGATATCAGATTTTGCAAATAAAATTTTTATGGGTATTCACACGAAATGGGAGGGTGCCGTACAAAAAATAAAAATTTTTGTTTTTAAGGGCCACCCTAATATATATACATTTATAACTATCTAGAAGTATGTGCGAGATAGCTGCGAGTATGATTGCGTACAGGTGGGTGAGTGTGTTTATAGTTGCGGGGGCATGTACGTGTGCGTGTATGCGCGGGATGTGTTTGTGTGGGTGCCTGGACCGATAAGTCCAAAGCCTTGATTGTCTTATCCATCGATAAATAAATCTGCAGGTTGCCAATTAGCGTTACTAAAACAGCCATTTGATATTTATAGTTTTTTTCTGTTGGTTAAATTATAACTAGTGTATTATATTAGATGGTTTAATATTTATTAATAATAATTTATTTGTTGGAAGATATGAATTTGAACCAATACTCTCGGAAGCTAAAGTTTAAAAAAAAAAGGTTATTTCTCGGTTTTCCAATTCAAACACCATTGCTCATGTAGCTGATAATGAATTTTCCGGGTCCGAAATTATTTATACCAGTCTCATCATATAGTATTGCAACTCAACAAACTTCGGCTACGGTTAATACTCTGCAAGATAAATAAGTAGATCTTCATAATGCTCGTAGTCGTTATACACCCCCCAAATTCGTCATTTCCTTCCATTGTGGACTTCATGAACTGATGCATAAATACTCGCAACCCATTTCATCTTGGTTAGGGATAGATCGATGAAGATAATAACGTTCCGAGGCTTTTACTTCGTAAACGACAAATGATGAAAATTAAGATTGCAAGTACTATGGAGAGTTGGGCTAACAACTGATTTTAGTTGTAGAATTTTACTCGAATCTAACAAGAACCCGTTTTGTGATTATCAGCCACTAAAAGACTTGCTGAAAAAGTGAATAAGTAGGAAATTTTCTGTTTATTAATGGTTACTAAGCTTTAGTACTCCAACTTAGATTCTTACAAAAAATTTTAAATTTTTTTTTTGCTTCTATCTCTCATCGATTACTGATCTTATAGTGTTTGATTTCTATACTATCATTTGTTTGTCTTATAGATCACCTGTAAATTGGGTTTATGGCTGCATGTGTGTGGGTGTGTGTGTGTGTGAGTGAATGAAGTGCGAGAGTGAGTGATTGTGTGATTGAATAAAGGGGTTGGCCGTGGTGATCGTGGTTCTTTCGCGCACAGGGGTCGCCAGAGTAGTAAACTCTAGCTTTAGAAACAGAAGACGAGGAAATTGGAGCACATGAAGAAGTACTCTGGGTGATTTACTCCCAGTTGCATTTCCCAATCCCCATAGATCTATGCATGGTTGGGATAAATTGGTAGACATACTGACTGATTTAGGCGCTTTCAACTCAAAATGCCCAAAATGCAAATCGAATTCAAAGATATCTAGGACTGTATCAAACAGGATTTATTCTATAGGGCGGTTGTTTCAACTTATAAATATGAGTTGAGAAATTCTTAAAATGAATGCTAGAGGCTCAACTATAATGAAATATAAAACTCTTCTGAGGGATCGAAAACTCTTAAAGTATTATCAACTAGTTCCACCGTCCCTATTTATAGTCCATGACCTGATGGTAAGGAGACCACGTTCTGCGCGGAGTCTTTAGAAATCCTGTTAGAAAGGCATTTTTCGTGCTGCTCTGAGACACCTACGATCATTATGCATTAAAACAATGCTAGTCTGGATATTTCTGAACAAGTTTTTAATACAGATAAATATTTAAGTCCTTCAAGTCTACAGGTCAAAATGGTGTCATTCCGGTGGACATTCGAAAACCGTTGACTTAACACTGTTCTCGTTGGTAGTGATATTCTGTAGGAGAGGAGTATTGTACTATGTTTCATACCAAGAAAATAAACTGATGGAAATGTAATTTTTATTACGGACAATTTATCTCATAGCGCTCCAAAGATCTTAGGGCTAAGGTCCATTAGTCTTGCTTCTTTTTTTTTTACTTGAAAGATTGATTGGAAACTACTTTTTGGGAGGTTCAATCGAACCTACGGAGTTGACAGCATCTCAACGTGCATACCGCAAACGTAAGTCTGTGAAAACAGCCATGCACTCTCTTTCTTGTGTCCAATTGAGAAATAACTGGACTGTAATGAATATTCTAGTACGACTACATTCTGCGATATTGCAGGTGCCTCCCACAACGGTATTCCCGTAGAGATTGCCTACTTACTTGTGGGTTTAGTAGTGGAGGTTTCAATGGTCAGCTGAATTGACCTGCTTCTTAGAGGCAGGGTCTTCAGAGTCTGTTTCGATGAGTATTCTACTCGCAAGATTGTAAGAATATTCTTACACACCGCAAGCTAGAGCACTGTCTCCCATTCCTTACAACTTGATCAATAATGTTTGTTGCTAGAACTGGAAGTGTTTGTTGTCGGATTGATCACTTATGCATTTGATGTTGCTATTGGGGTCTTTGGTAAATCTCCTAGGGACATAATGCAAAGCGCTCTTTGCATCTTATCCAAATGAACTGACAGTAATGAACTGAGTACCAATCTACGAAAATCGTAATTAGTTTTCATCTCTAGGAAGCACAGACCACCTAAAGTTTGACCCCAGTTCTTAACGGTGTTAGTCTAAGTATCACAGATAAAACTTATTTCGTAAGATGATATAAGCTTGAACTTTATATTATCTTATTTCTATTCCAATTAAAGCCAAATATATAGCCGTCAGCCCAGCAGTTAGACTGAAGTCTAGACAGGAGCTTCCCCACGAGCATAGATTACTTAATTCTAAAACCAGCCTAATTAGCTGCTTTCACCTCTTGCAATGGAGTGTTGTGGAGTGTTCTGCAAATAAATAAATTTAAACTTCTCTTTGCCCCTGCAATTATAAAAGAGAATGTGACTGTGACTGAGGCTGATTGACGTATGAAAAAATATCTGTAAAGGATATCAGAATTTTTACAAATACTCAGGTTCCAATCAAGATTCTAGAGCCTAGCTTCATCATGTCGAAAGTAGCCTGGAACTCTCTGACATCTCATAATGAGATGGCTGACTGGTTGATCGTCGTCTGAGTTCCAGGGCATATAGATACAATAAGGAAAATAAAGAGCGATGAACTCGCTCGACAAGGCATTTCCTGCCTCGCTTAACCAAGCATGGTAAGTCTTGGAAAACAACTTGCTCCCTGTAAATTGCTCCTTCAAAAGATGGAAAATACGCAAAAATTAGATTGTAACATGGCGCCACATGTGTAGTTGCTATGGACAACCTGACCTGAAATAAATCTTGCAGGTCTGATCATGAATCTCAAAGAAATCAGCTCGTGTCGTGGTTTACCTTAGACCAGACTCAGGTTTTTGGATGCACACAACATTCATGATCTGACGGATATCTGCGAGATGAAAGTCTGCGATATTTGCCACTTTTTGCTTCTGAATGGCTTCCAAAAGGTAGTGCTGAAACAACAAAAGTTCTGTTCATGATAGTATGGCTACGGACGTTTGTGTCTTTGCCTCATCTTTAGAACGGCCATTATAACCTAATCCACCCTAACCTGCCGGGGTCAATTACGATCAAATAACTGTCAATAAATAACTGACAGCATTCAATGGATAAATGGAATTTTTGTTGTAACTCCAAATTAGACAAATGTTGATCAAAAAAGTAAAATGAATATGGAAAAGCATCGTATATTCAAAAAGTATTTTACAAATTGGTCCAACAGGAACAATTAGTTTTCAGGAACAATTAGAACATTTGCTTCTTTGCAAACTTTTAAGCTGTTGCAATAACCATAAAGGTAAATTATAACCATAGAGGTCATTTATTTATAGGAATAACCTTTCATGTATTTGAATGCAAATTCCAACATAAAGTTGGCAGTTTTTACATATAAATGTGAATATAAAGATAACATTTAATACTTTATGTATTAAATTGAAATTAAAACGTAAAATACTTTATGTATTAAATTGAAATTAAATTGAAATTAAAACATAACAATTAACGCTCTGCAGATGGACAAACCAAACAGGTAAATGTAGTTATAACAAACCCAGCGAGGCTTTTTTTTCAATCAATACTCACAAATACGCAAGCAAAACTACCCAAAAAACACTGTGGCGCCTCACTGCTAGCACAATGCGTTAACGCGCGTCCTGGCATGTTGTCATTTTGACGTCCAAGTACATCCGCATATTGCTATATTGCTAGTCCCATCATACTGTGACGGCAGATGTGGTGGCAAAATGAACGCATTTGCTATTTATGTTGGGGCCATTATGACACTATGCGAAATGCAAAAAGTGTTTCACTTCGTTTTTTATTATTAATGTTGGTAGTAATAATAAAAAACAAAGTGAAACAAATTTTATTAATGATGATGATAAGAATAATAAATTCAAACAATAAAAATGGAGAGTGAAAAAGTATAGTTTGACATTTTTTGACTGGTTTCATTTAACTTTTTATAATTAAGATATAATATGACTTTCGTAATAATAAATTGATAATTTTCATTTTATTTTCATCTAAAATTTTGTGCGAAAGAAATTATTTTGTGAAAGTAATGAAAAAATACATAAAAAACAAACGGGCTCTTTGAATAATTAGTTTTAGTGATTCCAAAAAATTATTATATTTATTTAATATTTGTTTGTTTGTCATTTCTCATGTCAGTTTACAGATATTTTAATTTATTTTTATATAATATTAAGAAAAAGCATTCACATACATTTTCATTTTACAACTTCGAAATATGTCCGCAATCTTGATTTGTCGCAATGACGTTACTAAAAATCCCCACAAACACGGTGGCGGCACAATGGGTTCACGAGCATCATGGCATGTTCTCACTTGGACGTCAAAGGGCATCGGCATCTGGTTATCATAGTACCATTATTTTGTATCGACACGGAGTGGCGAAAAAATGTACGCACAACGAGTAACGGCATAAAATGTTAGAACGCCATGGCAATTCCATGATGCACCCGGTGTTTGTTGGGTAATAAAATACTTTTTCTTTTAAACCATTAATTTTAGATTCGTTAATTAAAGATCTGTTTGCAACAGTAAAAAACGTTGCGAATGAGTTTTTCAGATAAATTGTTATTTAATTTAAATTTATAGCTATGTGAATATTAATTTCTTTTCTTGTCATAGTTGTCACTGCATCTCTAACCGCGACCAAAACAGATTAGGAGATTTTTAGACATGGCTGTTTACTACCTTCGGTTTATTTCTGTGTTCGCCTCATTAACAGCACCAATATCGGCTTTGTTAAAAAATTTACTATCGCGTTAGTTTGAACGCCGGAGACTGATGTTACCCTTAATTGGTTCAAGAAAGCATTGACTTCAGCCCCAGTTCTGGTGAATGCTAACACTTCCCAGCCTTTTATTTTACAACACGACGCGAGTGATGACAGTTCCGCGAATAGATCGAGCGTCACTCTTTTAAGGCCATTACCGATCACGCCTAACTCAAGTGGTTAATGCAGCTGTCAGGTCATCTGGCACGATGAAGTTTAAACTGCAAGGCTTAATTTTTATTTTTTATCTTGATCGTAAAACCATTGCTTGCAACAGTGACAATTATCTTAAATTAGTAAAGATAGTCACTGACGCCAATGGTTTTCTTCACGATTTACGCACATCCGATAGACTTGTGTATAAAAAACTTAATTTCTCACAGAGTGACTGATGTTAAATCGGAAGGAGAAACTTAGAAATTGTGGATCCTCGAAGAGTTAACGACCAAATTGATTTCCCAGGGATGATCATCCTACCTTTGCACACATTGTAGTTGCAAAAACCCTATATTACTTACGACAATTTTACTTTTGACCTCGGATGGCCATGCAAATTAAATCCTATGTTTCTCAATGTAACATCTTTAAAAATGTCAAAGCCTAACACTGCGTGCTAATCGGAAAGACTCGCAATCAAATATACATTGATCTATTCGGTCCTTACCCCCAAACTAAGTCCAGTCATTTAGCAATAATGATTGTATTAGACCATATTTCACTAAGTTACCGTTTCTTTTCCCTTCACGGAAATTACCGCCGAGCCTATCTTTAAACTGCTAGAAACCAATATGTTGCATGTTTTATGGTTGTCCCAAAACAATTGTCTTAGACAATGCGTAGCAGTTAAGATCTTAGTTCTTTGAAACCTTCCTTTCAAGGTATGGGGCTCACAAAAACGCTTACAACTCTATACTCACCCCAAGCTAACGCGTACAAGTTGGTGAGTAGAAGTGTAATCGTTGGACTACGTGAGTACCTGACTGAAGACCATACTCTGTAGGACGTGCATTTTATGGTGCGTTAGAAAACCAAATCTGAAATCTGTGTGTGACAAATATATTCTCCTCAAAGTAGAAAAACAACTTTTCTAATAATTTGAATGTGTTATACCTAATAGTTTGACAGAAATTTCAATAAAACCACCGAGCAACTCCAGCTAGCGGTAGGGTGTATTTCGCTAGCACGACCAACTGTTAGACCTTCACGGTCTACTACACCTCACACTACATTTTTACATCCTTATGGCTGCAAACTAGCTAATTAAAGCTATATTTGTTCATGATAGTGAAATCAATAGAGGTAGACGTGTGGAGAAAGAAGTGATAATAAACTTCCCAAAAAGAAAATTTGTCTTGCAATATCTAAAATTAAAAAAGCTAAAAACTTCCAATTTAATCCATCTTATTTGAGTAACTGAGCAAATTGTAATCGGTTTTGATGTTTTGACCACGAATTTGTTTGAGAATCAGTACTATCCGTAGTATCTTCCAAACAGAACTCATGTAATGAAAAGATGTGCTTATAGAAAGAATTCGACCACCACAACATCTTTAGTCCATCCGTTGTGTCGTTATCTTTCGTTTTCAAAAGAGATTATAGTGACCGAATTTTTTTTATATCACATTGACCTGGCTCATCATTGATTGACCTAAAACTTTCGGAACGAATTGAATTCTGAGAGATAGCCAAGCAATCTGTAAGCTCTAAGACAATGCAACATCACATCCAAACTAACTCTTAAATTTGTGCTGTAACCTAACAGAACCGCCGATATTGTTATGTAGACTGGAAAACGATGTCGTAGTTCTGTAAAATTCCCCGATTTGTAGATTCTCTGCGTCATCATATATCACAGATTTATGGACGTGAACTCAATTTTGCTGGGAAAATTGCCTCATTTAAACCAATTGCACTAATAAAACTAACTTATAAGGAGCAAATCACGATTGTATTCCTGTCTGTGATATCAAATATCGCCTTAGTTTTTGTGGCGCAACATTTTATCGTGATTATTCAACTCATCAGTAATCGCCCTAGTTTTCGTGGCGCAACATTTTATTATTATTAGTCAACTTATCAGTACTCGCCTTAGTTTGTGTGGCGCAACATTTTATTGTGATTATTCAACTTACCAGTAATCGCCCTAGTTTTGTGGCGCAACATTTTATTGTTATTATTCAACTTAGCACTCGCTTTAGTTTTTGTGGCGCAACATCTTATTGTTATTATACAACTAATCAATAATCGCCTTAGTTTCTTGTGGCGCAACAGTTGTCTAGTGCTTTCGAGTAACGCCAATTGCACTGATCATCTCAACTATATTCAAACGTGTCATCAATATTCTCTGGCCTGCAGCTTGTGTTTGGTAAAATTTTTGTACTGGGGGATGCACCGATGATGGAGAGCTGAACCATAAGATAGTGAGGACGGTCTGGATATAACCATGTGGTGAGTGTTTTTTTAACTTAACGATACGGGTAGTTATTGTTTCTGGGTCGATTTTCGAAATCGGAATTTTTATGATATCTTTAGGTTTCATGACCTCCTGAAGCTGTTTAGACTGTTTTTAGCTGGCACTCTGTATGTGTGTGTGTGTGTGTGTATGTATGTATGAATGTATCGATGTATGTAGACAACTTTTTGCCCAACGCTTTCTCAAGAACGGATGGGTCGATATTAACGAAAATGGTCGCAATCGATGTATCTCGGTGTAACTTAGAGCCCAGTCATTTTCTAGCGAAAATAAATCATTTATTTTTTAGTAATTTCTAAAAAACTGAAAATCATCTCTTGCAAATATCATGAGATTAAATAATGCTATCAAGATCATGAAACTTCCATATTGTTTGTCATCATGTCAGCCATTTATAATGACGTTTGTATAAACAATTGCTATCTCAGTTCTTGAGTTTTTTAAGAAAATGTGAAAAAACTACGTGTTGTGTTCGTTACGCAAACGCATGATATCTAGATGAAACTTTGGTATGTAAATGAGCTGCAGTTGCATACGGACTTACATGAATATCGAACATCTGAATTATTTCCAAAATTTGACAAAAAGTTCAGAGGTTAGTGAGTAGATCACTTGGTCAACTGTTCATTTGAAACTTCAATAACACTCATTTCTGAGATTTAATTTGGTTGAAACATAGTGCATAGTGCATAGTGCATAGTGCATGACGAGGTAGGTTCAAATCCCAACCGAAACATGATGTGAAGTAGAGTTTTTTCTGAGAAACTTCAAACCATACCTTTGAATTGAAAAAATTCCAATTACTGCTTTACTTACTTGAGTTTAATTGTTCTCAAAAAATTCAATCGTGCATAAAGTTTTTGTAACGTTTATAAAATCACCTCCGGCTTATCACTTTCGGTGGAGTATCTTATTTTTGATCTTTCTTTTAATGATATCACAACAACAGCCTACAGGTGTGAAGTGTTTTTTACTAATCTTTGATAAAACGTTTCAGTTAATATAAGAAAAATTAATTAGCAAGTCAGGTATCTTGTACAAAGTGGTCGGTAGATATCAAACAAATGCTGATTTTTTAACTGACCAATAGGTTGACATTTCGTTTGTTTTAAATATATGGTGCAATGAAAATCTTCTTCCCAGTGTAACTAATAGATGAAATGACGATTAATTGCCAGTCTTAGAAAGAGAATTTCAATTTATTAAAGTTTTAAGAAATTATCTTTATGTTTCCTATTTAACTTAACGGGAAGTTCTTGGCGTGGCCGCTATGGTCACACCCTACCCTACTAGTTAGCTATTCTTATAAATTAAAGGTATGAATGAGCGTGAGTGGGGGTATGTATGAATGTATGTATGTAGGAGGAGGGTTCATGAGATGCATGCTAGGTGAATAACATTTCTCTATTTTATTGCATTTACCGAACAATATGGACGAGGGTCAAATAACCGAACCTGAAGTCTTGAAAAGTGAATGTTGATCGTCAAATATTCTAGAAGGTTGGCCTTCTTGTCAAATCTCTGCGTTATAATGATTACCTAAAACAGAGAAGAAGGCGAATAATCTATCCGTCTAAATTACCTGGAGATGTAATCAGTGTGACAAGGACCCTAACCCAGCAGTTTATGTTAGGTTATTTTCAATAATTTTGTCAGACGATCTAGACCAAATATTTAAGCGTGTAATACTCTTCTGTATTTCTCCAAATTGCGCCTTATTAAAGATAAGTAAGAAATGAATCACTAACAACAGAAATACATTAGTTTGGGGTTTAACTTAATTATATTATGTTTATACAATATTTGAGATACCGAAATAATATTTTCTTCATAGATTATCTTCATCAAAATGATACCAAAATACACAAATTTGCAGAATGTTTATAAATTAAATTTAATTGAACGATAAAAAAATATTTGAACGTGAATAATAACCTATTAACTACATTAATAAAAATAGAACAAAAAAATATAACTAGTGATTTGTTTCAAAGGTGTTTGAATGTGGGCATGGATGTGGATATGGTTGATACTGTGCATGCGTGGGAGGGTGCGAGCGTTTATGAGGTGTGAGAGTGCGAGAGGATGGGAGTGAATTGGGGGGGGGGGGTTGAACGTGCTGATCGCGGGTCTTTCGCCAAAAGGGTCGCCAGGGTCTCATTTTTTCACTTGTCTTCTTTCCATTTCTGTCTAATCACGTAATCTGCGTACATTTCTGTATTTGTGTTGAAGGAGCAGGAATATTTTTATCAAATCCACGAAGGCTGAAAGCTAGTCGATTCGGCGTTATAAATCTCACTAGGTACGCAGTCTGCTATGCGCTTCATTGGTTCGCCAATGAAGAGGCACCTCATTACAATATCAAAAACGTTTCCAAATTTAGTGCCCCAATTTTGTGAAAGCCATCCACTTAATGTATAAGTTCAAGCTCTGAACATCGGTAAAAAGATCATTTGACTTGGCCATGGTGAATACTCACCAAAAAAGTAAGCAAATAGATCTGTTAGGGTAGAAATATGCTTTTAAATAACAAATTCAAATCTAATCTAATATAAACTTAAATTTGAAATGTCAAATTTCTATTGAATATTAAGTTTTTAACTCTATTTGCTCAAAGTTTAACAATTAACATAATTAAATTTTATAATCCGCTTAAAAGTGATATGAAAGTAATACACTCACTCATTTCTATACACATACACTACTTTTCATAATCTCTCGTTCAAACAAATTTTAAAATTTGAAACCCTTCTAAAATGTCGAAAATAATATTCAAAAAACACAAAAAAAATAAAGAACGTGCTTGTAAACAAAAACAAAGAAAAACAAATTTTCCAAGAAAAAACCGAAAATCCGCTTACGTTTTATTTTCTTATTCTTACTTGAGGCTAAATTAATGTAAATAAGATCATGTGATTTTAATCTTAAAGAAAAAAAAAACGAATACAAAAAAACATAAAATGTTTTTTGTTTTTTGTTAGATTTCGACCGTTTTTCTTGCCTTAACGGAAATATTTATGTCTAATTTCTTAATTTGTTACAAATGTCATTTGTTTTGTGATTATAATTCGCTATTTTCCCTGTTTTAAAAATTTTAAGAAAATGTAAGTATGGTTGGTTGCTAGGTAGCTTGCCTTTTTCCTTGTCGCATTTTAAGGATTACTAAAAAATTAAACACCAACAACACAAACAATGAACAATTTTTATATAAATCTTGAAATTACTTGAGAAATGATTGTGAAATAAATTGAGTGGGATTTAGGAATGAGGACTAATTAGAAAAGTTTGGATTTAAATTTGCTAAATCCAAGCTAAAAAGGTTGTCTGAAATCTGTAATAGGAAAATTAGAATAGAAAAGGGATGACCAACCAAAAAAAAAAAATGGTAAAAATGATAAACAAAATTATCTGGGTTATCTCATTGTGTTTTATTACAAATAACATAAACTAGCTGAAAGACCGTTAACACAACGATTACGAAGAAAAATAATTTGTGTTTTTATTGTGTTAATTTATTAAATGGGGGAAAAGAGTAATGGGTAACTTAACTCAAACGATAAAACCAACACTTGAACCTTAGAACAAAGTAGGAAATTTTTCTCGCTATATACACTTTTGCTGTGAATTTAAGCTAAAATAATAAAACCTTTAAAACATTTAAGCTAAAATAATAAAGTATAATAAAGTTTTCAATTTTTACCTTAAAATGACACCATATCCATTTACTTTTATTTCCATTTTATTTTCTTCATTAAATTTTCCCATTTTCAGTTTATCTCATTTTCAAAAATTGAAACACATATAAATTCATTCAATAGGAACGAAATAATTTATCAATTTGAACGTGACCATTTTTAGTATCAATATCAAATTAAACTAAGCAAAAAAAAAATATAATATTAGAAAACCTTGATGAAAAAAAAAAAAAGAAAATTTGTTTCTCATCTTATTGTTTTTTTCATGGAATCTTATCTTAAAGACTGATAAAGTTATTAAAATAATCAACAACATATGGAGGGGCTGAAATCTCACAGCTCTGAGATATCAAGACTTCGATCTGGGTAAAGGATTTTGATATTGTTTTCGGCAAAAAACTTTTATGAGGACATGGTTTTTAGCTTTGGGCACCGATGTACATCAAACATAACTCTTTGTTAAAGTACAAGTATTTTTTATCTCTGTTTAAAAATTTATTACAAAACTAACACGAAACATCAATACGTTGCCGGAAAATTATAATCAAAATTCCAAAAATATTGTTAATTTAAATAAAATCAAACTTTTTCAAAATTCCAAAAATATTCCAAAAATTAGAATAAAATCAAATATTTTAAATTTTTCTAAATTCCAATAATATTTCAAAAATTCTTAAAATTCAAACTTTCCCAAAATTCTAAAAATATTGCAAAAATTATTAAAAAATCATATATTGAAAATTTATTCAAAATTCCAAAAATTAAAATAAAATCAAAAATTAAAAATTTTTCAAAATTCTAAAAATATTCCAAAAATTCTTACAAAATCAAAAATTAAAACTTTTGCCGAAATTCTAAAAATATTGCAAAAAATTATTACAAAATCAATAATACAAACTTTTTCAAAATTTCAAAAATATTTCAAAAACTATAACAAATTCAAAAATTTCCATGTCCAATTTCATTTTCAATTGCATATACGTCATAAAAACAGCTACATTTTTTTCCAAAAAATTGGCTTCAAATAAATGAAATCATTTTTTAACACACTTGACATTATTTTTTGACAAACTTATAATGCTATAATTCTCAATAATAATAATAAAATTTCATTTCAAACAAACAATTTTATTTTTTTTCAAAAATTGGGTAAAAAAATAAATAAGAATCTTTCTTTTGACACACTTGACAACATTTTTTTGACAAACTTATAATGCAATAATCTAGTTTTTGATCTCACATACCGATCCCGACCATCAAGTTTCTCCAAATTTAATGTTCCTACTCGTAATCACTTAAAATGAACGTTTTTTAGGCCAAAAATATGAAAATTTGCTATTTTTGACACACATAATGATTTTTTTGACACACTTCCGGTACAGTTATCGAACACAGCGTCCTTTCGGACCTGTCCGTTGAGTATACCTATTTTTAGAAAAAAAATTTTTGAAATCCCTCCAGCGGTTTTCCCTGCAGCGTAGGTAATGACGGCCGGCCGGCCGGCAGACAGACATACATTTTTTTTTTGCTTTTTTAGAATCAGTAGATCCTAAAACATCGAGAAATGCCAAAAAAGTGGTGGTAAGAATTTCACTTTTGGCTCATGAATGTAATACTTAGGTCTTTCAGACCGAAGTAAAAGTTTAAATATTAGATTTTATTCTAATTTTTGGATTATTTTTAGAATTTTCAATTTTCAAAAAAATTTTCAAAAAGTTTCAATTTTTGATTTTGTAAGAATTTTTGGAATAATTTTAGAATTTTGAAAAATTTTAAACTTTTGAGTTTATTATAATTTTGGAAAAGTTTCAATTTTTTGAATTTATAAGAATTTTTGGAATATTATTAGAATTTAGAAAAAGTTTAAATATTTGATTTTATTCTAATTTTTGGAATATTTTTAGAATTTTGAAAAAAAAATTTTGAATTTTAAATATATTTTTAGAATTTTGAAAAATGTTTCAATTCTACATTTTGTAAGAATTTTTGGAATATTTTTAGAATTTAGAAAAATTTTAAATATTTGATTTTATTATAATTTTGGAAAAAGTTTCAATTTTTGATATTGTTATAATTTTTGCAATATTTTTAGAATTTTGGAAAAAGTTTGAATTTTTAAGAATTTTTATAATATTATTAAAATCTAGAAAAAGTTTAGTTCAAACTTTTTCCAAAATTCTAAAAATATTGCAAAAATTATAACAATATTTCAAAAATTAAAACTATTTTCAAAATTCCAAAAATATTCTAAAAATTAGAATAAAATCAAATATTTAAACTTTATCTTAATTCCAATATTCCAAAAATTTTTAAAATTGAAACTTTTTCCAATATTCTAAAAATATTGCAAAAATTATTACAAAATAAAAAATTGAAAGTTTTTCAAAATTCCAAAAATTATAATAAAATCAAAAATCTAAAATTTTTCAAAATTCTTAAAAAATTTCAAAAATTCTTACATATTTTTAAAATTCTGAAAAATATATAAAATTCAAAAATTCTGTTTTTTCCAAAATTCTAAAAATATTGCAAAAATTATGACAAAATCCAAAATTCAAAACTTTTTCCAAAATTCTAATATTGCTAAAATTATTACAGAATCAAAAAATATTGAAAAATTTAGTAAAATCAAAAATTCAAAATTTTTTAAAATTCTAAAAATATTCCAAAAATTATTACAAAATCTAAGATTAAAACCTTTTTCAAAAATTCTAAAAATATTGCAAAAATTATTACAAAATCAAAAATACAAACTTTTTGAAAAATTCCAAAAATATTTCAAAAACTATAACAAATTCAAAAATTTCCATGTCCAATTTCATTTTAAATTACATTTACGTCATAAAAACAGCTACATTTTTTTTCCCAAAAAATTGGCTAAAAAATTAAATGAAATCATTTTTTGACACACTTGACATTATTTTTTTGACAAACTTATAATGTCATAATTCTCTATAATAATAATAAAATTTCACGTCATACAAATTATTAATTTTATTTTTTCCAAAAAATTGGGTAAAAAAGTAAATAAAAATCTTTCTTTTGACACACTTGACAACATTTTTTTGACAAACTTATAATGCAATAATCTAGTTTTTGATCCCACATACCAATCCCGACCATCAAGATTTCTCCAAATTTAATGTTCCTACTCGTAATCACTTAAAATGAAAGTTTTTTAAGCCAAAAATATGAAAATTTGCTATTTTTGACACACTTAATGATTTTTTTGACATACTTCCGGTACAGTTATCGAACACGGCGTCCTTTCGGACCTGTCCCTTAAGTAAACCTATTTTCAGAAAAAAAATTTTGAAATCCCTCCTGCGGTTTTCCTTGCAGCGTAGGTAATGACGGCGGACGGCCGGCCGGCCGACAACAGACATACATTTTTTTTTTTGCTTTTTTAGAATCAGTAGATCCTAAAACGTCAAGAAATGCCAAAAAAAGTGGTGGTGAGAATTTCACTTTTGGCTCATGAATGTAATACTTAGGTCTTTCAGACCGAAGTAAAATGGTTTGCCAAAACAAATATAATAGTACAAAAATAAAAACGTCTATTATTATTATTATTCTAAACTGTTGTTTCAACCATTCAATTTTGCTCTTCATGTTCTTAAATAAACTAACTGAAAAGCAGATACATAAAATCAACACAAATCAAATCAATGAAGACAAGAAACAAATAAATAAATAAAACATAAATTGAACAACCAAATCATAAAGAAAAACAGCAAAAATTTAAGAAAAAGAAAAATAATAAAATAAAGAAAAATCAATTGATTTTGATAATAGGAAAACGGAAAAATTTACTGAAATCAAGTTATTGAATATGTTATTTTGAAGAGTTGGGGCACGAAAAGAAAATAGAGGAGAAATGAGCAACACTAGTTAAAAAGATATTGTTTTTTATTTTATTTTTGTTACAACAGTCGGTAAAGCTCATTTCTATGAACGGGAAGTGGTTATCACAGTGAATGAAGCACCCGAACCCGATTCTATCACATTATATTTTAATAGCTGTTCAAGGGTTGGCGCAAAACTTTGCGAATTTTATATAGTAGTGAAGCGCTTTCTTCGTTGCTAGACAACGAAGAGGCATAGCAGGTCGCGTAACTGGTTGAGGTTATTTATATGCTCCTGACTAACGACAGCATTGGGATCGATTTGTAATTCCTGCTACTCCAGCACAAATACGGAAATGTACGCGAATTACATGATTTATACGGAAATGGAAAAAAGACAAGTGAAAAAATGAGATTCTGGCGACCCCTTAGACGAAAGAACCGCGATCAGCACGTTCAACTCCACCATCAGTCACATACTCTCACACTCACACACCTCATATACGCTCGCACCCTTCCACACATGCACACTATCAGCCATATCTACACCCGTCTACATATTCACACACCCTTGAAACAATCCCATAACCTAGAACAACGATCAATGAAATTTATAACACTTAATTGTTTTATGAGCTATAAATCATATAAAAATTCCATAAAATTTTCCTGCCTTTTTTTTTGCGTCATTTTTATTAATAATTGGTATTTTCCGATAGTAACAATAACATTGGATTAATACATTTCAAGGAGAAATTGGGGGTTTGTTTTATAGACTGGAGTATGATGACGTAGTGCGGTAAAGCTCCCGATTTTTATAGTCTCTATTTTCTCATACATCACAATTTTGCATTTTTACGCGTTGTTCGTGACCAGTTTTCTTTCATACGTGATCTATAGTCATCCATTAATTTAGTTCTCCGCTACATAAAATTATTCTTCTCATATAGTTTTTTTTGTGTATAATACACTAACTTTGTAGTCCCTCTGCGTTTGTTTTTTTTTTCTTTAAAACATAATAAGTCTATTGTTTTTTGTCAGCTACAACCATGACAACCATTTATTGTTGTTGTTGTGTATGTTAAGCAATTGGGTTTTCCTACTTTGAAACTATACCCGGCTATCAATAAGGAAATTACCGTATATTCGATTACCGAATATTATACTAACTCATTAAACGAATGTTATCATGCATGATTGGTTATGTAAATTTAAATAAAAAAAATGATTTACAATTCTCTTTATGTGGAATACGCTGATTTTGAGCTAATATACGTCGCATAAGAACAATTTCGCTAAACTAGTTAATTTATTCTTAAACTCAAACCATAACCCCTATGGTATATTGATGTAGTAAAAACTGGAGATAATTGTGCATATTAAACCATTTGATTTTCTATCTTGGGACTGTGTCCGGCAATCGGGATAGTAAAGTTTCTAGAGCCGTTATATTTATTATTATCGATTTTACTTTCTATATATTTATATATATTTATGTGTATGGAAGTCTCGCACTTGTATTTTGATATTTTAACATTGGTTGTAAAACGTCATAAACCGATATTTTAAATATACATTCGAGCCTTGCAGTTCAATTCATTCGATTACAACTAGTCACCTGTAGATGTCCCCCCCAACCGGTTGATATTTTAGGTTGATGTCCATTAGGGTGGCCCTTAAAAACAAAAATTTTTATTTTTTGTACGACACCCTCCCATTTCGTGTGTATACCCATAAAAATAGTATTTGCAAAATCTGATATCAATCGGTCAATTCTAAGACGTGCCTCCGGCCACTTAAAGTTGAGAAATTTTGTTCTGGACCTTAAAAAAAACTTTTTTATTTTTTGTGCAACACCCTCCCATTTCGTGTCAATACCCATAAAAATATTATGTGTAAAAATTGAAATCAATCGGTCAACTCTAAGCGGTGCCCCCAGCCACTTAAAATTGAGAGGTTTTGTTGTGGCCATTACAAAGAAAAATTTAAAATTTTTGTGCGACACTCTCCCATTTCGTGTCAATACCCGTAAAAATATTATTTGCAAAATTTGAAATCAATCGGCCAATCCTAAG
Source organism: Diogma glabrata (assembly GCA_963693315.1). NCBI lineage: Eukaryota > Metazoa > Arthropoda > Insecta > Diptera > Cylindrotomidae > Diogma > Diogma glabrata. The sequence continues at coordinate 394,530,177 of OY856187.1, forward strand.
ACGTACCTCCGGCCACTTAAGTTGAGTGGTTTGGTTGTGGCCATTACAAAGAAAAACTTAAATTTTTTGTACGACACCCTCCCATTTCATGTCAATATCCGTAAAAATATTATTTGCAAAATTTGAAATCAATCGGTCAATCCTAAGACGTGCCTCCGGCCACCTAAGTTGAGAAATTTTGTTTTGGATCTTAAAAAAATTTTTTTATTTTTTGTTCGACACTCTCCCATTTCATGTCAATACCCATAAAAAAATTAGGTGTAAAATTTGAAATCAATCGTTCAACTCTAAGACGTGCGGGAGGCCACTTAAACTTGAAAGGTTTTGTTGTGGCCAGTACAAAGAAAAATTTAAATTTTTTGTGCGACACCCTCCCATTTCGTGTGAATACCTTTAAAAATGTTATTTGCAAAATTTGAAATCAATCGGTCAACTTTAAGGCGTGATCCCGGTCACTTAAAGTTGAGAGGTTTTGTTCTGGCCATTACAAAGAAAAATTTAAATTTTGTGTTCGACACCCTCCCATTTAATGTCAATACCCGTAAAAATATTATTTGAAAAATTTGAAATCAATCGGTCAATTCTAAGACGTGCCTCCGGCCACTTAAATTTGAGAAATTTTGTTCTGGACCCTAAAAAAAATTTATTTTTTGTGCGACACCCTCCCTTCAGTCGGGGGCACGCCTTAGAGTTGAACGATTGATTTCAAATTTTGCACATAATATTTTTATGGGTATTGACACCAAAAGGAAGGGTGTCGTACAAAAAATTTAAATTTTTCTTTATAATGACCACAACAAAACCTCTCAACTTTAAGTGGCCGGGGGCACCCCTTAGAGTTGACCGATTGATTTCAAATTTTACACATAATATTTTTATGGGAATTGACACCAAATTGGAGGGTGTCGTACAAAAAGTTTAAATTTTTCTTTGTAATGGCCACAACAAAACCTCTCAACTTTAAGTGGCCGGGGGCATCCCTTAGATTTGACCGATTGATTTCAAATTTTACACATAATATTTATTTGGGTATTGACACCAAATGGGAGGGTGTCGTACAAAAAATTTAAGTTTTTCTTTGTAATGGCCACAACAAAACCTCTCAACTTTAAGTGGCCGGGGGCATCCCTTAGAGTTGAACGATTGATATCAATTTTTACACATAATTTTTTTATGGGTATTGACACGAAACAAGAGGGTGTCGCACACAAAATAAAAAATTTTTTTTTACAGGTCCAGAACAAAATTTCTCAACTTTAAGTGGCCAGAGAGAGGCACGTCTTAGAATTGACCGATTGATATCAGATTTTGCAAATAATATTTTTATGGGTATACACACGAAATAGGCGGGTGCCGCAAACTGTACAATGAAAACAAATTTTCTAGTGTAATCTAAGGGTCACCCTAATGTCCATAGTCATACTACAACTTGGAACCTGGACATAGTTCGATAGTTTTTTTTATTTTCAAATACATTGGTCAATATATTTCCCAAAAATCAATTTTTGAATTGAAACTTCTTTATCGGCGTATGAGATAAATTTTAAAGCAGTATAAAATTTAAAAAAATCGACACGATTTTCGGTTACGTTGTTTTTTTATAAATTTTAATTTTGTTTTGATAATTTTATTTTTATTAACAGAGCATGCACGTTGCAAGTTGCAAGTTGCATGTAAAATATGTAAAATATGTAAAATATGTAACGATGTTGAGCGTTCATAGACTGCAGCTTACAGAAGGATTTAAGCCAGCTTAAAAGCCTTGCTGAATTGAACTGCATACATACCATATCTCCGATTGTATGCCAAAAACAATAGGTTAAACAGACACTTTGCTGCGAGGGTATTGGCCAGAAATCGTATTGAAATCTAAATACAGCCACTGCAACATAGTGCCAGCATCTGGTACACAGATGCTTCTCCAACCAATGTGGGCACAGGAGCAGAAGTGTTTGGTCTTAGAATAAAACGAACGGTTGCCTTATGCACCACAACAAACACATATCAAGCCGAAATTTTTGCCATCAGCAGCTGCGCTCTTCGTTGTACTGAAAGACAATACCAAAATATTGAAATATATATTTTTATCTCTGATAGCCAAGTGGCACTCTTGGTACTAAAATCTACCCGCATTGATTCAAAACAGGCATGGGAATGTTACCAAAATCTAAAAAAGTCTCCTGCAATAATAGAGTTACACTTGTGTGAGCAAGCAGCCACACAGGAATACAAGGAAATGCTATTGTCGATGCTTTAGCAAAGCAAGGTGACAATAAAAAGATTGTTTGACTAGAACCAGCCTTCAGAATGGCCAAGAGTTTGCTCAAAAACATAATCCAAACATGAGAATGGGAATAAAGTGCTTTACTTTTGAGAAGCAGTAATGGGACTAGCACAATAGACTTTCAGGTCACAGTGTTACTTGAACTGTAAGACTGATGGCCCTCTAATAAAAAAAAATGTGCTGATCTTTGAGCTTAGTCGAACAACAATGGCAGCACATTTAGTAGCTTTTTCTCTTTGTATGAAAAATTTGCCATATACCGAAGCTTTTTCGGTTTTTGGCCTGTTTTTCGTAGTAAACTTTTTATTTAGACTAATTTTGATTACATTGATATCCAGAGCTTTCTTTCAGCATATATTTTCAATTTTTTTTTGGACAAACATATTGACAAAAGCTTTGCTTTATGAGCTATCATTGAAAAATTCGCATAGAAATATTTTTAAGAAAATAAATGTTACACACAGCCTATTTCCAAGTATAGTTTACTGTTAACTAGAAAAACCAAAAGCTTAAAGCTATTAAATTTATATTCAACAAATCAGTATCATGAATCTCCTCCATACGATTATAATTACTAAATCCCTTTGTTTTTCTGATTTTGTGTTTTCCATTTTATGTAGCACCAAAAAAGGGTTAACATCTAATTCTTTTTAAGGATCTATTTATTTTACTTCAAAATTTCCAACAACAAAATATTCGTAAACACATACATATACATATATGTACGTATGATGACTCTAAATTGTGTGTTAATTATGATTTCTGTGTTAACAAATTAATGGAATTTTATTTTATTTCGATGAATATATTTAAAACTTAATTAATTATCTCCGAAATTTAAGACGGATGAATGACTTTTTGTAAATAAACTTTTGCAATGATTTTCCTTTTTTGTTTTAGAACAGAATTAAAACAGATTTGAGGGTTAGAATCACGAGATACTGTTTAATTTAATATGAATAATATGTTATTTAAGAATTAATTATATGTTTTGTTTTTTTTGATTTATTTCACTTGCGTTATAATAGAAGTGTGTTGTGTGGCTTCATGATTATAGCAAACTAGATTTCTGGACTCGATTTTAACTTCCATCTAACCCTTCGTGTTTTCAATCGAAACTTTAACAATCATCAACACACCGGTTTGCCGTAAGTTAGCCAATATGGATGATACATTTTTGAAAATTTTTGTCTTTTTATATTTTGTGAAAATTTGCATCAAACTAGAAATTTTTACGTTTGATGACCAAACAAGAAGGATAATGCCATTCAAATTTAAAAAGTTTATTTTCGTTTTACGACTCCAGCAAGTAAAGCCTTCTACTTTAGTGCGGTTCTCTTGCATTCGGCATTATTCGTGCCAAGGCCGTGCTAACTTTACCCGCCTTTTTGCTGACTGTATAGATATGTGCTTTGAAAGAAAGCTAAAAATCTATTTTCACACCCATATATCTAATACTGGGTTGGCATACTATTTTCTGCGAACTAACCTCCAACGTTACACTCTATAACTTCTTCTTGCCAGTGATTAAACCCGTTTCCGTTTTGTGCTTCACCAGCTGTATGGCTTCTGTTACTAACCACTGCTAGATGTAGCGAATAGTTCTGTTGCAAATTTTTACGATCTCTTCTGTGTATTTAGCAGTAATCACCACCGCGATATCGTCGGCGAAGTCGACTACGTTTGCTTGGCTTGGCTTCTAATTAGCTGTGTTGAATGCGTTTTTAACATGAAGCGTTACTAATGTAACAACAGCACAGCTTGCTCCAGATATTGCATCTTGTGCCACATTTACTTTCTACTTTATTGCATCTACTGTGAAGCGCGTTTTTCAAAAGCCATATTGATGTTTTTGTAGAAGTATTAATTTTTATTTCTTCCATATGGTAGGAAATACTCCTTCTTTAAGGCACTCTGTATATACCTTCCTAAAAGCATCAGAGCAGGGTTGTATTGCCTTTTTCAGTGCAATGTTTGGAACGTTATTGGAACCTTGAGTTTGGCCGTTACCAATCCTCGAGCATGCTTACATGGCTTCCTCAAGTGTCACTGATTGAATGTTTGCTTCCGGATTCCTTATTTTAATTAAAACGCTTATAAAATAATGTTTAAAAGGTACACCATTTATACTTTTCAGCATCACTGGGTATGTGGGTGTAGAAGAATTAACGTTTCCAACGTTTTTCATCACCGTTTTATATGGTCTACCCTGAGGATCATGATCAAGCTCCTCAACAGATTCGCGGAAGCACTGGCGCTTGCTTCATATAATAAGATGTTTTAGCTCTAATCTAGCTTCGCAATAACGCTGCCGCAGGGCAGAGCTATCAAGGTTCCACGCTCGCTGATATTCCCTTCTTGCTATGAAACATCTTTTGCGGGCTTCTGCGATCTGTACATTACACCAAAAGACAGGTTTTCTATTGTTTGTTACCCTCTTTTTGAGTATTACCGAATCGCAATGTTCCAAACCGTCATTCTAAATGCAATATATTTTGATGACTTATATTATAATTTATTCTCGGGACACACATCGGGAAAGCAGATTACAGCAGCTACAATCTTAAAAATATGGAGGGGCTGAAATCTCACAGCTCTGAGATATCAAGACTTTGGTCTGGGTTAAGGATTTTAATATAGTTTTCGGCAAAAAACTTTTATGAGGACATGGTTTTTAGTTTTGGGCAGCGATGTATATCAAACATAACTCTTTGTTAAAGTACAAATATTTTCTTATCTCTGTTAAGATATGTTTTACAAAACTAACACGAAACATCAATACGTTGCCGGAAAATTATAACAGATCATAAATTAACATAATTTAGTAAAAAGATGATACACTCAGCAAACTACTCAAAAACCTCTCCATTTAGCGTTTTGAGAAAATATTAATCACAAATTCATATTTCTTTCACAACTCCAAAAATATTGTAAAAACTAAATAAAATCAAACTTTTTGCATAATTCTAAAAATATTCCAAAAATTATTACAAAATCAAAAATTGAAACTTTTTTCAAAATTCCAAAATAATAAAATCAAAAATTATAAATTTTTCAAATTTCTAAAAATATTCCAAAAATTCTTACAAAATCAAAAATTAAAACTTTTTCCAAAATTCTAAAAATATTGCAAAAATTATTACAAAATCAAAAATAAAAGATTTTTTCAAAATTCCAAAAATATTTCAAAAACTATAACAAATTCAAAAATTTCAATGTCCAATTTTACTTTTCAATTACATTTACGTCATAAAAACAGCTACATTTTTTTTGACACACTTGACAACTTTTGACACACTTGACAATTTTTTTTCACAAACTTATAATGCCATAATTCTCAATAATAATAATAAAATTTCATTTGAAACAAATAATTTTATTTTTTTCCCGAAAAATTGGGTACAAAAATAAATAAAAATCTTTCTTTTGACACACTTGACAACATTTTTTTGTCAAACTTATAAAGCAATAATCTAGATTTTGGTCTCACATACCAATCCCGACCATCAAAATTTCTCCAAATTCAATGTTCCTACTCGTAATCACTTAAAATGAACGTTTTTTAAGCAAAAAGTATGCAAATTTCCATGTTTTGACACACATAATGATTTTTTGACACACTTCCGGTACAGTTATCGAACACATCGTCCTTTTGGCTCCTAGTAAACCTATTTTTAGAAAAAAAAATTTTTCAAATCCATCCAGCCGTTTTCTAGATTTCGTCGGTTGTGACGGCCGTTTTTGTTTTTTTAGAATCAGGAGGTCATAAAACGTCGAGAAATGTCAAAAAAGCGGGGGTAAAAATTTCACTTTTGGCTCATGAATGTAATACTTAGGTCTTTCAGACCGAAGTAAAAATATGTAATGTTATTTTATGTAATTTTTAGTATTGGTTTTGGCTTCAAGCAAGAAGCAACAATAATTTATATAAACCAGTTTGTATCCAGTAGATAATAAACCGATTATTGTATCAAATAAATATATATTTGTAATAAAATAATTCAACATTTAAATATGTCAATGACATTTTTCAGCTCATATACATCATGACTTGATGGTTACTGTCTGTGTAACCCTCACCAACTTTTCATATACTTCTGGTGGCTACGCTAACACTCATAAACGTGACGTTAACTATATAGTACTAATGTTGCTCCTACGAAAAGTTGACGTATTGCCAGTGTTGCATGAAAAAGCCTTCAGCAGTGCAAAACCTCTAGTTTTGATCACCTGACTTCTATACTCTACAGCCCAAGCATTAAAGTCACCAGCTACGAGAACGGGAGGTTTTTCTCAGATCATTCGCTATATGATCGAGAAACATTTTAAAGTCTTCAAGCGATGCACTAGGAGGAGAAAACCAGCTGTACACATAAATGACATTAATTTTGGCTCTGAAGAAACCCAATTCTATACCACAATCAGTTTCCTGGAAGCAGTGTCTGTCACAAACGCATCCAGCTGACCAATTGGATATGCTAGCGGTCCTTAAACTACTGTTAATGTGGTTTCTATATTGTTTATTCGCGATAACGACATCCACCTTCATTTCTGTAACTGACTGATGCAGCAGGTTCTGTGCGACCTCGCAATCGTTTAGGTTTATCTGCGTTACTCTCATTTACGATATTTATACGGAGCGTTTCTTGATAACTTGGGAATATAAAACTTCCGGTTCCATGATCAGCTGGAATATATGTCTTTGTTAACAAGTGTTGTGGACAACGTTTCTGAAAAAATTTCTGAAAAATTATCAATGAACATTAACACTATCAAAGAAGCTGTTACGAATAAAAATCAAACCTCGTCTAAAGACAAGCCAATCAATTTAGATACTTGTGAGGTTTCAGTTTTGGAAACTGCAAATATTGATTCTGAAAGCGAAGCAGTAAATCTTCTTAAAACTGATAACCTTCTGCCTAAAGCACTCAATACTAAAAACATACTTAATGAGAATGTGATTGTCTCCAACAACCCAAGTAGGTTTTGCCAGACATTGACATACGGCCAAGCACTGGTCCATTAGTGGTTAACAGTACTTGGCTATTGTTGCTGGGCCAATACTATCCAAGTAACAATTTCGGTAAAAATCTGGCAATTTTTAACCAAATCGGTTAAAAAATGGTTAAAATAGAGAAAACTGCATTCTTTTCGCTAATGACAGTCGAAAAATAGTGAAAACTGAGAAATTTGTATTCCTTTGCAAATTTTTGGTTAAATATTAGAAAAATTTCATACTGAAAAAAAACTGCTCTTAAAGTGAGTTAATTTACCACAAAACACAACACCGAAGATTAACTAAAACTTTATTAAGTTTAAATTCGGATTATTTTGAATAATATTAAACCAAAAATTAACCAATTGTATTTCGGTAAAAAAATAACTAAAATTTCCTGGAGTTGGGTAAAATTACGGTAATACTTAATCCGATATTTTACGGTATTATTTTTTCGTGATGTGTAATCTGAAAATTTTTATATCTGTCATCATAATTTAACAAAATCAGTTCTATGTCGAAATCTTCAAAAAACGCTTTTAAGAATTTGACAACTTTCTATCAAAAAGAGCAATGTTGCAAAATAAGTTCAATATAAATATTCCACCATCATTTTTTGAAAATATCTGTAAGTGAAATTTCGCAAACAATTTCTGTAACTAGTTCTACGATCGCGATTAATGAAATTCAAAGTGTTGATATAAACAAAGTGCTAGTGCAGCCCATTAGATGTATGTCACAAGGAATCAATCAAGTATGTGACGTATAGAATATTTATGAAATCGAAGGTGTGTCCGAAGATGATGAAAAGAAGAGCTGTATGTTATCTAATGAACAGAAGAAACAAATATGAGAAATTGGTTAATATCTAACCAAATTACACATAAAGCGACGAAAGAGCTGCTTCACATTTTGTCTACTGTACATGAAATACAGAATTTACCCAAAGATGTTAGAACACTTGTCCACACACCATCGGCTCAAAACAAAAAAATGAATCCAATGGGCTGTGGTGAATATTGGCATAATGGTCTAAAAATTCTTTAAAATCTGCACTCCAGGACATTAAAGGTGATACAATCGAGGTCATTCTATCATTCAATATTGATGGATTGCCTATATACAAGAGCTCCAGAGAAGAATTTAGGCCAATACTTTCTCGAATTGATAATATGCCCAAAATTAAACCAATGATAATTGGTATGTATTGTGGAGTTGGAAAGCCATTATGTAATGAGTATTTAGCTGATTTCGTTGCTGAGCTCAATGATTGTATCAAAAATGGAATAGCTGTGAATAACTGCAATGTCAAAATTAAAATTAACTGTTTCATTTGTGATTCGCCAGCGAGAGCATCTTCTTGTTTATGACGGCAGTACTATTGTTAGTAGTGAATTACCAGTTATACCTATATCTGTGTTTTTATTTTAATTCCACAGGAGTTATGAAAAAATGTTTACTTGGATGGACCCGTGGCGGATTTAATTTTCATACAAAATTTTCGGCAAAAAATATTTTTGATATTTCTGCACAGTTACGAAAATGCAATTTAAGGATGCCAACTGAGATACATCGTGCGGTTAGAGGATTAGACACACTAGCATTTTGGAAGGGATTAGAATATCGAACTTTTCTACTATACTGCATTGGTCCGGCAATTTTGAAGGACTATTTATCAGACGATGCTTACACTCACTGTTTGCATCTTTTCTGCGCTGTAAGAATTTGTTCCTGTGAAAGATTTATTAATGTGCCACAGTATCTACAAGTAGCCGAGTCTTTATTACGTGACTATATTGAGCAGTACATTAATATTTTCGGTATAGATTCAATTAGCAGTAATGTTCACAATCTGTGTCATTTGGTTGATGATGTAAAACGTTTCGGAACATTGCCAAAAATCAGCTCATATCCTTTTGAGAATATGTTACATTTCATTAAAAACCTTTTGCGCTCTGGGAAAGCTCCACTGCATCAAGCTGTAAATCGAATAATTGAGATAAAAAAAAATTAATTCTAAATAAAATAATATTTTCCAAATATATTACCAATATTTCCAGTTGCCGCTTATTCAATTGTGGCAAGATTTATATGCTTCTACAAGTATTAAGCAATATTTTTAATTCAAAATTTTTACTTTAAGTTCAAAATGCTTATTAGTCATTCGACGACTACATTTGCATTTCATCTCCATCCGTAGTAGAAAGTAAACGGATGTTCTCAAGCTCAGCTGCTTTAGAATTGTCAATTTCATCAGTACTGTCATTGTCTGTGGATATTTTTGCAAATGGCTCGCCTTCCTGTTTTTCTTGGTTTCAACTGTTCGACTCTTAGCAGTTTTTAAAAATTCATTCATCCGCTTATGAAAGGCCTCTATTGTGTATTAAGGTTGCACTTGTACACATATGGAATACGGTATTATGCGTAGTTTGGCTCTGTTTGAAGAATCGATTTCCATCCAGTCCAAGAAAAGTATTTCCATTGAGTATCTGGCGCCATTATTGCATCAAGTACTGCCTTACAGGTAGAATGTTCTTTGTCCATAACTTTAAATCGAGAAAAATAGGCCATCTGTAATCAAATATTGAATCATTTTTCAAAATTACAAATATGTTGTCCGATGTTGTATCAAGTTTTATTGTAGATGTATTTAATGTTTCACAACTTTGAGTTAATAGATCTTGATTTGAATTAGTCGCCGCCATTGAACGGGAATTTTGATTCTGCGGCGTCCCTGATAAAAGACTGGTGCCTTCTGAAATCGAATCATATTGATTTGGTGTAATATTTTGGGTATGCTGGGCTGTGGATTTAACACTTCGTATTGGGCGTCCACTCTAACCTCTGTTATTACGTTCGTTTATGGCTTGCCTTAAAGAATAATAAAAAAATTAAAATCAGTGTTCCGATTTTTATTTTATTTTGCCCTTAAAAAGTTTTTGTCTTACAAAACAAAATGCATAAAAATTAAAAGCAGCTCTCTAAAGAGCGAAATTTTATTTTCTAATTTTTCGCCCTTAGATATTTTAATTTTATTTTGAAAATAAATTTTTGTGTTTAGTAGATTTTATTTTATTTCGTTTTATTTTGTTTCGTTCAAAAGAGGAATCAAATCAATTTTTTTGTTTTAACCATTCTTTCTTTCTTAAAAAGAAATTGTCATATTTTTGTTTATTTTGTTTTATTTTGAATATTTTTCGTCTTTTGTCGTGGTTTTCGTTGAACTTCGAAAGAAAATGATGAAATTATTTTACAATGATAAGAAAGAAACTAAGAAAGACAATATTTTTTTTTTTTTTTTTTTAATAAAATGTGTTGTGTAATAGGGTTTAGAATATGTGTCACAACAACACATAAATACCTTTTAAGACCTAGGTCTAGACCTGGGTCCCACAACAACTGGCGTTCTGAGGTGTAGATTAACGCTTTTTTTAAACATCTGTGGGTTGAAGCCACCTGAGACTAAGTGTTCCGGCAAACTATTCCATTTGTACGCAGTTCGGACAAAGAAGTCTCTCTGCGATCTGCCAGTATGACAGCGCGGGATCTTTACCGTTTCACTGGTTGCGGTAGCCGACTGCCGAGTGGAACGGGGGTAAGAATAAGTTTGAGGCATGATGCCGCTGATTTCATCTGAGCACTGCTGATGACGATATTTGTAAAAAACAACGAGGTCAGCAACAGTGCGACGATGTTGTAGGGAATCAAGTTTTGATGTCAAAGTTCGATCACCTACAATTCGTATAGCTCGCTTTTGAACAGAGTCCAAGAGGGCCAAGATGGAAACAGAGGCAGCACCCCAAACTTGACAGCAGTACTCCATACAGGGACGAATATAGGACTTATAAACATGGAGCAATTGGTATGGAGTGAAAAATTTTTTGCATCTATTTAGGAGGCCGAGTTTTTTAGACGCGCTTTTTGCCATCGCCATTACATGATCGTTCCAGAGTAGGTCATTTGAAACTGTGACACCCAATAAACGAATGTTTTTACATTCACCTATTGGTTCATCACACATACTAAATAAAATATCTTTGGGGAACTCGGTCTTTAATCTGGAAACAATCAACAGCTGTGTTTTGGTGGAGTTGAAATTGACAAGGTTTTGGTCACCCCAGTCGGCGACTTTATTCAGGTCTTTGTTCACGTTTATGGCAGCGTCTCTCCGGGCAGGATTAATTCGTTCGTGCATTTTACCTTTTGAAGGAAGGGGCTCGAACGACTTGTGCAGAGTACTATCATCTGCAAAACTATTTATTGGGTTGCTGGTGATTTTCAACAATTCGTTGATATAAATCAAAAATAGGGTTGGGGACAATACTGAGCCTTGGGGTACACCAGCGTTAATTAGTTTAGACTCAGAAGAAAATCCGTCTAAGGTTACCGAAATGTATCGGTCGGATAGAAAATTTTGAATCAGCTTCACAACATTGGGATGAAAACCGTACGCAACGAGCTTGTTGATTAAGTTGGCATGCCAGACTCGATCGAATGCCTTGGAGATGTCTAAAGCGATAACGTATGTTTCACCACCTTTATCAAGTATGCTGTTCCAACAATGCGCTACATAGTTTAATAGATCGGTAGTTGATCTTTTGTTTCGAAAACCGTATTGGCTGTCGGATATTAAATGATTTTCTTCCAGAAATTTTGAAATATGTGTATTAATATAATGCTCATAGACTTTGGATAGGACCGATAGTAAAGCTATTGGCCTATAATTTGAGATATCAGATTTTGGTCCCTTTTTGGGGACGGGCTGGACATTTGCCAACTTCCAGCACGAGGGAAATATACCAGATTTGTAGGAATGGTAGAATATTTTAGTTAAAGTTGGAGCAAGTTCTTTGGAAAAGGTTTTTAAAATAATAGGTGGAATATTGTCCATTCGTGATGCTTTGGTGATGTTTAACCCCTTTAAAAGTTTAGCGACTATTTTGGGTTTGAAGTGAAGTTCACTCATATTAACTCCTGAAGACTGGATTTGGGGTATTTCTTTAGGAGTTTCCAAAACAGTGGAGTTCAGAGAAAAGCGTTCAGCGAACAAGTTAGCTTTTCTTGCGGGATCATTGACGATTAAATCACCATCAATAATAGAAAATTTTGTACCAGAATTTAAAGAATTAATGGCACTGTAGAAACTCTTGTCAGAAACAGACATAGACGTAAGTTTTGAGGCTTTCGCTCTGTCAATTTCGGACTTTTCGTTTGAGATAATCTGGTTAGATATTTTGTTGGCCTTTAGATATTGGGATCGATTAGTGGGAGTTTTGTTATGAATCCAAATATTAAATGATCTACGTTTGTTTCTAAGTGCCGTTTTGGCAGCTTTCGAATACAAGTATTTTTGTTTGGGTTTTACTATGGAGAAAGGGACAAATTTATTTATAGCAAATTGGATGGTTTCTGTAAAGTTTTGAGCAGAAACATTTACATTGTCAGTGTAAAAACAATGACGGTCGAAAGGGAAACCATGGAAAAAATTTTGAAGACCACTCTTATCCATTTTTGAGTAGTGAAATATTTTACGGGGTTTGGGAGCTGTAGTTTTAAGTAAATCAGTTTTTTGATAACTGATGAGATTAAATAATGATCAGAATTTCCAATACTACCTTTCGCAACATCGACACTCGTAATATCTGGCATTGTGGTAAGATAGAGATCTAGTAGAAAACTATTATCACCGCCATTACGGGGAGTGAAAGTCGGGCTTTTAACAATTTGGAATAGGCCCTGAGACGCGGCAAAAATTTCTGCCAGTTTTCCACTATTGTCAACATCGTCGGTCGATTTGGAGAATTCCAACCATGATTTGTTGTGGACGTTGAAGTCACCGGTAACGATAACTTCACAATTAGGGGACTTTGCTCTAATCTCGTCCATAATTTTTGTCAGTATATTAAAAAAGTTTGGGTTACGTTTGTTGGGGGACCGGTATAAAGCTATTGTAAAAAAAGTCATTTCTGGAAGACAAATCTTTAAAACCATTGTATTGAAGCCGTCACCGTGCAGTTCAAAATTTGGAAAGCGCGTGTACGCAACACTCTCATGAATGAATGCGCATACGCCCTGATGGAGTTTGAAAGCTGATTCGAGCCTATATTTGGAATTAAGCGATTCTATAAAGAGAAAATTTTCAGAAACTTGTGTTTCTGTAAGGAATAGAATGTTCGGTTTTTCGTGCTCAAGATGATGTTGCACGTGGTCATGGTTAGCGTTCAATCCGCAGATGTTTTGAACATGTATTTTAAAATTTTTTATTGATTCATATATGTTTTGTCCCTGCAAATTCCGTGGACATGCCGCTTTATGGGCGGGTGGATTGCGCAAATTTGCTTTACCACTTGCAGACTTATTTTTTTTCGGTTGTACTGCCATATATATATCAAAATGTTTATTTTATTTTTTTGTGTTTTATTTTAAAATGCATAACTAAGTAAAAAATCCTATCATACTACAAAATATGACATATGCCAATATTTCATGATAAGATGAAGAAATAATAACAAAATAATAAGTGAAAAACAAATTGTGGGAAATTTGCAGAAAACAAAACAAAACTAAATGCCAATAATCCAGCTGATGCAGCGCACCCCAGACGCACCGCCCACCACCTTAATCGAGGCACAAAGCCCACACATAACTACGTGTTGGTTCGATTCCTCGGAAGAGCTAATGAGCGGTACCGCTACGGAACGCTGCCCAGCTAAGACTGGAAGTGCTGCCGTTGACTAATTAAAGTTCGTCCGCCAGCACCCTAAGATATCATCTTGGCTAATGACATCTCCTGCCATTGCCAGTGGTATGTGATATCTCACGCTAGCTCATATGTCAATGGCAGATAGATACATAATTTACATAATTTGAATGTACATTACAATTAACGGTGAGAGTGTAGTAAATAAATCAAAAGATATCATAAGATAATCATAAGAAGTTCAATTATAATTTATAATATATAATTAAATAAGATCAATATTAAGGTAACAATTTTATAAAAATATGCACATATTTATTGATAAAAGAGGAGCTCTAATTTGCAATCTTTGGTTGATTAAGGGATGTCAAGTTTTTCTAATAGTTCGACCGTTTTTTTATCTTTCATTGTGAGATAAACACATAACACAGAAAGTTGTTCTTCAATAAATACGCACTAACATATCAAAGTATTTGTAAGTAATCTGCCTAGACATCTTACAGTTCTTTCGGTTATATGGATAGGGAATATTGGAAATGTTTCCAGTCCGGAATCCTAAGAATTAAAAAACATACTTGGCAACTCTTTTGTAAACCTATTTTTAGTTTTTTTAGTTGAATAAATAAAATCCAATGCTCGTTAAAAAAGTTAATTTATATTTTAGTGTTACTATGGGTAGAAAAAAGGATTTGGAGTTAAGAAAACATTTTTCTACAAGTGAAAATAGAACTAGTTGTAACCTGTGTAATAAGGTTTTGACTGATAAGTTATATAACTTTCGCCGTCATCTGCAAAGTGTACATCCAAAAATATTTGAGCTTTACCAGCTTCAGATTTTAAAAAATGAAAATAACATGCCGTTGAAATCGCAAGTTATTAAACTGCAAATGAATAAAGAAAATGTAAAAAACGCATTTGTGGATATGATTGTAAACAATGGATGCACTTTTAATTTTATTGATTCGCGAGGATTTCACCAGTTGGTGAATCCTATATTAAAAGAATTAAATATTACAATCAATGCAAATATTCTTCAAGAAGAAATAGCAACGAAATGTATCGAGACAAAAAACTACATTTCGAAATGTTTAAAAAAACCTTATTTTCTCTGAAATTCGATGAAGCTACAAGGTTACATAAATCAATTTTTGGAATTAATGCACAAGTGGTTATTGATTCAAAAATTAAAATTTTTACACTAGCAATGATTGAATTGGCAAAGAAACGAACTGCAGAGTATATCAAATCTGTTGTTTTGGACACTTTGAATAAATATGATCTAACTATAGGGGGAAGTGGGGATGGTATAAACAGTTTGTACTTAAAGCTCAATAACTTTAAATCCATAAAACATTTTTACTTAAAAACTGTTTCATTGTAAAATTTCATATCTTTACTACATAAAACTATTTTTTTTAATTACGTAACTAAACACTAAGTATAAAAATTTTGAATTTCAAAAATTTATGTTTCTCGTTTAAAGTATCCCCACTGGTGGGGATAAACAATGAGCATTTTTGTATGGGGCACATATAAACACCCAAAAAAAACCACAATAAAATTCATAAAGTACTTTTTTTTAAATTTTTTATTATTTATTGTGCTTCAAACAATATATATAAGCATATAACATATATGTTTCTTTACAAAAAACAATATTTTTCGATTGTTGTAAAACCTCAATAAATTCAGGTTGAAAATTATAAAGAAAAAAGCAAAAATTCAATCTCATCGTATGTTTAGGTTTTGCAAATTACTATCAAAATTGAAACGGGAAACCATACGTATACCATATAGCCATACCATACGGCACATATAAACGCGCTTATACTATCCAATTTTTTTTTTGTTTATATGTGCCCCACGTAGCGATTTTGAGGTTATGTTTTGAAAAAAATATTCCAAGATCTGAAATTTGGCTAAAACAAAGAAATATTATGTTTCTTGAATATTTCAGCTATCAAAACATGTTGGAATATTTTTAAACATATGATGGTAAAAAAAGTTATTCGAGTTTTACAAAAAAAAAAAATTTACTTTTGGGTTGCCGAAACACCTATTCACCAATAACTTTTGAACAAGACTGACTTCAGCTGTCAAATTCTCCTGGTGTGTGTAGTCGATCGAAGCAACATCTGTGATATTTTTGTCGAATTTTTTGATTGATGTTTTGTGAGGGAAATTCAAACTGTTTACAGTTGCCCCATGTTTATACTATCCCCACTTCCCCTTAGATCATGTTTATTCAGTTACCACTGATAATGGACGAAACATGATTAAGGCGTCTTTCCTTTTAAATTCGGAACTTGATTCTGACTCTGAGTTTCTGGAAGACGAAAGTTATGTAGAACATCAAGAGGATATTGGCAGTTTAAGTTTTAGAGGAAAACAAAGCTTTTTAGTAAACCCTGTTCGTTGTGCGGCGCACACCGTACAACTTTGTATTACTGATTTACTAAAAAACAGAGAAATCAAAATTATTTTATATCAATTACTGATGGGTGATTTTTATAAATTATGGGTTGAAATGAAGGTTAAATTGAAACAAATTTCTCATCCAATTGCTAGGCAATTATTAGGTTCCATTAAAATTAGAGAAAAAAAATTACTTGAAAATCAAACATTGCTTTCCTGTTTGTATTTAGATCCTAGATTTAACATCTATTTGAAATATGATCAAAAAGAAATTGCTGTAAGGCACTTAAAAAATATATTCGATCATTGCCTATTTTTAGAAACCGCATCTCCTAGTCCATCTGTTCCTTTCTCCAATTCATCTCAATCGTTAGCTCTTTCCGATGAACCAAATTTATCGCGCTCCTTTGAAGAAAATAACCATTTATTACCACCAGAAACTTCAATGTCAGAGTTACCCACAAGCGATACAAGTAGCATTGATAACCTTGAAGAAATGATAAGAGAATATTTAGATAGTACTATAAATAGAACTAACAGTGATTTAAATTCAAATAAACGTGATGAGGCATATAAAACAATTGAACGATTTGCACCTGCAAAACATGATTTCGGCATCAATTTGCTACACTATTGGCAAATAAAACGTATAGCGAGCTATCAACACTTTCAAAATTAGCAGAAATAGTTCACGTTACTCCAGTAACGCAAGTGAGCGTGGAAAGGTGCTTTTCGGCACTTAAATTAATTCTTTCAGACCATCGTAAGTTAATAGATGAAGAGAAACATCTATTTAATAGGAAAAAAGCATCTAAATTCGCAGAACATCCGACTGGTTCACGCAATTTCTATAAAGCCGCAAAGGCTGTCCAAAGCAACTTTTGTAAATCTTCCCTACCGCCTCTTGTTAATAGAGATGTCCCTATCATTGATCCAAAAGAGAAAGCTAATTTGCTTGGGCATTATGTCTCTTTAAATTCTACTTTAAAAGAACCTAATTTCCAACCTAAACCTATTTCTAAAGTTTCTTATAAAATGAGGCGGATAATTTTTCGGAAAAACATTGTTCAAAAAATGCTTTTAAAAATCAATACTAACAAGGCAACAGGCCCTGATTTTATTCCTCCGATTATACTTAAAACATTTGCTAGGGAGCTAGCACCAATCCTCACTAAAATCTTCTATTTGTCATATAAGAAAGGAATTTTTCCTGAAATTTAGAAAATGGCTAGTGTACAGCCAGTTTCAAAAAAGGGCAGTAAGACTGATCCTACGAATTACAGACCCATTTCAATTTTATCGGTAGTTGCTAAAATTTTTGAGAAATATGTCAATTTTAATTTAATGAGCTTCTTAGAGTCTTCCAAATTAATTAATGAGAGACAATATGGATTTCGAAAAGGAAGAGCGACGGGAGATTTGCTGTCTTTTGTCACTCATATCTGGAACAAGTCGCTTGAAAACTTTGGAGAAACATTCGGTGTTGCTCTTGATATTTCCAAGGCATTTGACAAAGTTTGGCATAACAACCTTATATGCAAATTGAGATCCTATGGTTTAGACGAGCAGCTTATATCTTGAACACAGAGCTTTATATCTGATCGAAAATTTCGGGTCAATGTTGACGGTGTATCATCGAATACTTTTTCAACTAATGCAGGAGTTCCTCAGGGTTCCGCTTTGTCACCAACTCTTTTTCTTATCTATATTAATGATTTGTTGGACTCAACGGTTCATCCTATACATAGTTTTGCTGATGACAGCACGCTTCATGCGTCTCATGAAGCACCTAAATTATATACACCCTTAGCGCTTAGTGAGTGTAGATCAAAGTTGATAGATTCCCTTAACACTGATCTTAAAACAATTATGGATTGGGGTATTGCTAACAGTGTTGAATTCAATACAAGCAAAACACAGGTTTGTCATTTTTCTAGGATAACGACACCCAATCCTTTTCCATTAACGTTTGGCCCCAAAAATCTTTAGAGAATGAGTCTGTCAGACTTCTAGGAGTTGAGATTGAAAATAATATGAAGTGGAATTCTCATATTTTTAATCTGGCTAAGAATGCTGTTCAAAAGTTAGGATTTTTGGGGCGATGTCGTAAGTTTTTCGATAGCGAACAACTTCTTTTAGTTTATAAATCTTTTATACGTCCCTGCATGGAATACTGTTCTCACATATGGGGTGGAGCTTACTTGAGTAGTCTCAACTGCCTTGATTCTGTACAGCGTAGAGCTATTAAACTCATTGGTAACCCAAGTCTTACTAACGGTCTTGATTCCTTGCAGCACAGAAGAAATGTTGCTGATTTGACTATATTTTATAAATATATTATGGATGAGCGAGCTTCTGAAGAGATCAAATCGATTTTACCTAAATCAGCAAACCTTTCGCGTCACACCAGAGCAAACGTAGCAGCGCATCCCTTTACAGTTCAAATAATTAGGTGTAGAACTGTAGCCTTCCAACGTGACTTTTTCAACAGAGTCTCTCATCTTTGGAATGCCTTACCTTCCTGGGTTTTTCCTGATGAATTTAATCCTCAAGGCTTTAAAGTTAACGTTCATAAATTTCTCAGAGAATCTTAATTTTTATTCCATTCTTATCCCTAGTTGGCATGGTATCTTCGGATATTCAGAGACGTTAATTTATAATTTGTTATAATTAACACTAAACATGCCTAACTTTGAATAAAAAAAAAAAAAAATCGTAATCGTCTCTCCTCAGCAAATGTTGAGGATATTTTGCTTCTGAGATTCAATTTGGATTTCAAATATGAAAATGATTATTGATCTTTTGTTAAGTTTTTGAATCATCTTTCATCTTATTTTTGGATTAATTTTTTTATTGTTTTTTTAATACATATTAATTATATATGTATTAATGAAATATTATTTATTTATTATTAATGAATTATTAATTTATTTATAAATAAAAAAATATTGGTTGTTATTATTTGAAATAATTTACTTAAAATAAAAATTGAAATTAAAAATCATTGTTTTTATTTTCTTTGTATGGTTTCTTGACCGAGTCACCAATTTCTGTTTCGATAACTATAGGTAATAGTCCCTGGGTCATCACCAATGTAATTTGATGATTACCACATATTTTATACTTCATAAGGCGCTTGTCCTTGATGAGTCCTACAACTTTTTTACCTGCCATTTTCCTTGATTCGGCCGCTTTTTCCCTCTGGAAACTCCGAAACATGGCGATTTCCTGGGGTCTTGTATATTTATTACTATAATTTTGTTATTGATTAAAGGGGGCGGAAATTTGTTTTTAGAAAATGAGGGTTAATTTGTCCAAAAAAAATTGTCTGCTTTTGTTGAGTCCGACAACTTAAACAGGCCAAAATGCCGGGGTACTGAAAATTAATTACCATAAAGCTGATTTTCACAGGATTGTTTAACAAAAATAAGTGAAATTGAAAGGTCATATTGTCCGACAAATTTTTCGCCAAGTTTTTCCAGTCCAACGACGGGAAGTTGGAATCCTGGCGGGACATTGTTTATTGATTACCACATGTCTAATTTTTTTTTATAGTTTTAATTAATATTATTTTACTCTGATACAGATGTCCGACAAATTAGTGTCCAACAAAAAATATTCCAAAAAATAGATTAAAATCAAATATTTAAACTTTTTCTAAATTCTCATAATATTCCAAAAATTCTTAAAAATTCAAAAATTGAAACTTTTTTCAAAATTCTAAAATTCTAAATGTACATAAAATTAAAAAAGAATTTTTTTTCAAAATTCTAAAAATATTCCAAAAATTGGAATAAAATCAAATATTTAAACTTTTTCTATATTCTAATAATGTTCCAAAAATTCTTAAAAATTCAAAAATTCAAACTTTTTCCAACACTAAAAATATTGCAAAAATTATAACAATAACAAAAATTGAAACTTTTTCCAAAACAATAAAAATTATAATAAAATCAAAATTTTAAAATTTTTCAAAATTCTAAAAATATTCCAAAAATTCTTACAAAATCAAAAATTGAAACTTTTTCAAAATTACAAAAATATTCAAAACAATTTCAAAAATGTCCATGTCCAATTTCATTTTCATTTTCAGCAAACTATTCAAAAACCTTCAATTTAGCGATTCGAGAAAATATTACAAAATCACAAATTCATATTTCTTTCAAAATTCCAAATATATTGTAAAAATTATAATAAAATCAAACTTTTTTCAACATTCTAAAAATATTCCAAAAATTATTACAAAATCAAAAATTAAAACTTTTTCCGAAATTCTTACAAAAATTATTACAAAATCAAAAACACAAACTTTTTTCAAAATTCCGAAAAGATTTCAAAAACTATAACAAATTAAAAAATGTCCATGTCCAATTTCATTTTCAATTAAATTACGTCATAAAAACAACTACATTTTTTTCCCCAAAATTTTTTTTCCTAAAAAAATCAATGAAATCATTTTTTGAAACGCTTGACATTCTTTTTTTGACAAACTTATAATGCCATAATTCTCTATAATAATAAAATATTTTCATATCATACAAACTATTAATTTTATTTTTTTCCAAAAAATTGGATAAAAAAAATAAATAAAAATCTTTCTTTTGACACACTTGACAACATTTTCTTGACAAACTTATGATGCCATGGTTCTCATTAATAACAATAAAATTTCATTTCAATCAAAATTTTAATTTAATTTTTTTCCAAAAAATTAGGTAAAAAAATAAATAAAAATCTCTCTTTTGACACACTTGACAACATTTTTTTGACAAACTTATAATGCAATAATCTAGAATTTGGTCTCACATACCAATACCGACCATCAAAATTTCTCCAAATTCAATGTTCCAACTCGTAATCACATAAAATGAACGTTTTGCAAAAAATTTGTAAATTTCCTTGTTTCGACACATTTGATGATTGTTTTGACACACTTCCGGTACAGTTATCGAACACATCGTCCTTTCGGCTCTTCCTATTGAGTAAACCTATTTTTAGAAAAAAAAATGTTTCAAATCTGTCCAGCGGTTTTCTAGATTTCGTCGGTTGTGACGGCCGGCCGGCCGACAGCAGACATACATTTTTAGAATCAGTAGGTCCTAAACGTCGAGAAATGCCAAAAAAATGGGGGTAAGAATTTCACTTTGAGCTCATGAAGACTTAGGTCTTTCAGACCGAAGTAATTTATAGTTTTTATGCTTCTAATATTACGAAATTGAATATCATTTTCATTGAACAAAAAGGCCATCAATGTATTTTTTATAAAGACAAAGCAAAATTAAGAAAAAAGAAAAATTACCGACAATCAAAACTCAAAAGTCAAAACGAACCAACTAACAGGTCGTTCAATAAGTCCGTAGGATAAGTAAGAAAAAAACAACATTTTGACAAAACTCGATTTTTTTATTCAACAGTTGCCTTCGAGGGCGATACAACGAGTATAGCCATTTTCCAACTTTTCTATACCCCTTTTTTTCTAGTACGATTTCTCTTTCTCGTCAAAATAGGCCTCAGTTTCTGCGATTACTTCATCATTGGACTTAAATTTCTTTCCAGCAAGCATTCTCTTGAGATCTGAAAACAGGAAAAAGTCGCTGGGGGCTAAATCTGGAGAATATGGTGCGTGGGTAAGCAATTCAAAGCCCAATTCATTCAATTTTGCCATCGTTTTCATCGATCTGTGACACGGTGCATTATCTTGGTGAAACAACACTTTTTTCTTTTGCAAATGTGGCCGTTTCTTTGCGATTTCAGCCTTCAATCGATCCAAAAGTTCACAGTAATACTCGCTGTTGATGGTGGTTCCTTTTTGGAGATAGTCGATGAATATTATTCCTTTCGTATCCCAAAATACAGACGCCATCACCTTACCGGCCGACTGTTGCGTCTTTGCTCGCTTTGGATTCGGTTCGTCGACTGCTGTCCACTCAGCTGACTGTCTTTTGGATTCTGGTGTGTAATTGTGAAGCCATGTCTCATCCATTGTCACATATCTACGATAGAATTCCCTTTTATTGCGGTTTAACAGTGCCAAAGACTCCTCCGAAGCATCGATTCGTTGTTGTTTTTGGTCGACTGTGAGCTCACGCGGCACCCAATTTGCACAGAGCTTTCGCATACCCAAATGTTCATGTAAAATGGTAAAAACACTACCATCTGCTACCTTTACAATGTCAGCTATTTCGTGCACCTTCAATTTGCGATCGTTCATAACCAATTTGTGGATTTTTTTTATGTTTTCTGGAATAACAACCTCATTTGGGCGTCCACTGCGCTCTGCATCTTTTGTGCTGGTACGACCACATTTAAATTCAGCCATCCACTTCTCTACCATTTGTCTCGATGGAGCAGAGTTTGGATAATGTTTATCAAGCCATTGTTTGGTTTCCACTGTATTTTTTTTCATCAAAAAGCAATGCTTTATTAAAATTCGAAATGCACTTTTTTCCATTTTTTTTCAAAAACAAAAGTTGCTTCACACAAAATGCTATAACTCACAAATAAATAGTCAGATTGCTGTCAAATTTATACACGTATCGTTTGAAGGTTAGTACTAAATAAAAATCATATGGAAAAAATTCTAGTAACGCCATCTATGTGTCATCCTACGGACTTATTGAATGACCTAGTACATACTCTAATATCATAATTTGTATGAACGAAAAACAAAATTCTAATTTCTAACACTCCAAAAAATATCACACCAACAAATTATAAGCAAAACAAAAATGAAAAAACATAATATTGTATAAATCTGTGAGAGGATTATATTTTTATTTTTAAAATAGTTTTACCTGAACAAAATTTTACTTTGCGTATTATTATTTCGTTTAAGATGAGTTTTTTCATAAACTATTTTATTTTATCTTAGGAGCAAGTGCGAAAAACAAAAAATAAAAATAAAGCCCTCAGGGTTTTATTTTTAAAATAAGTGCGGGCGCCCTTTAAAAATAAAAATCGGAACACTGATTAAAATATGTAAGATTTATTTAATTTAATTCAAATAGGTACCTTTCTTCACTCTCTGTATCTGTCAATAAAGACAGTTCTTCTTTAAATTTTATGGCATGCAGCATTATAGGTAAGAAATCCCCAACGACGAATTTGGCAAGCAGTTTTTTTCCATGTAGTAATATTTGGCTGGCTGTTAATAGTATATACTAAACGCCTTTCAAGAGCGGATGATCGTGGATAGTATATAAATTTTCGATTTTCTGTTATCCATCCTGATGGCACTGTACATAATGACCCTTCCTCGCCATCATTACCATAATATGTTATCACTACAAAACACGGATCCGCCATATTAATAACCACAACACTAGCAATTTTTCACATTGACTGACGACCCGAGAAACTCTTCGTTTATCGGTACGTGACAACTGAGACCGAAATCAATCGAAGATCATCGGGCACATAAAATTAAGTTACTATTTTTCTCAATTTTACTTAAAACAAATAAAACAGATTTTGTTTTAATGTATTTCTTCGCATACCAGGAAACAAGGTACAATTAAGGAAACTTTATACCGAAAAATAATCAAAAAGTATAGACACATAAAATTGAGTTATTTTTTAACTCAAATTTTGCATAAAACAATAGAAATCAGTTTTTTCTTAACTATATTTCAAATAATCCATGGGCGTCGGGGCATTTGTTTGTTTCAGACTACTCTATTAACATCACACTTACTCATAGCTTGCAAAATGGAATACGGATATAGAGTAGCTAAAATACTGTTTCTCTTTTCATGCAAATGCGATTTAGACAATTTAATAGTCAAGTGAAACCCCTTAAATCTTTAATTAGAGTCATTGGCTAAAACTTTTAAATGACCAGCAATATTTATTTTGAAAACTTTTCAATTTTTTCATTAAATGCATTTGTGTAGCGCCAAATGAGCTGTTTCGAATGAGCCTAAGCTGTTCGGATTTGGATAGAAAATGGCCGAAATATAAACTAAAATGTAAAAATTTGTAATTTTTATACCAGTGATAAACATGATTTTTGATTTGAAAGTCTTTCTAATTTTTTGTCTGATTTGAGTACCAAATAAATGAACTGTAAAATAAAATGTAGACTTGTAGTATAAAGATTCTATGAAAATCGATTCTTTATTTATTGAAACATTAAAAAAATTTAATTCGGCTCTAAAGGCCGAGATACACTATACCGCACGCATACGGACGAATGGCCGGATTCATTCATACTACAGCGTAAATGTATATCATCCGCTTGACAGGTTTTAAGCTAAAGCGTGGAAGATTTCTAGTAGATTATGTTTTCTACGCAATAAAGTTTTTTAATCTTAAATGAAATGTAAAACATTAATTTCATTACCTAATTAATCATTCAGACATTTCCCATCTACATTTATCTTATGGCCCCTCTTCAAAAAAATTCTTACGACGCCCATGTCTAAATCAAGGACCGCCATTATATCGAAATCAACGCATGAAAAAATTCAGTTAAAATTTAGTTTACGCAAAAAATATTTTTCAATTAATTAATCGAAAATTAGACTTATTGACGGCGCGATGTTTATACAGGGGTAAAATAGTAAATTAGGTTGTAAAAAAATATTTGCAGCCAAATTTTCGATGAAAATAATCATGAAAACTATTAATTCAATGCGTATATATTTTAATAATTTATGTTAGATTCCATGATATACAATTCAACAAGAGAATTTAATAATCACTTTTATGCTCATATTGTAGAAATATGAGAGAAATATTTATTGCTTTCTCTATAAATTAGTTCGTGCAAATTTTTCGGTTCTTCATTTTATATTCGTGAATTGGGAAAATTAGTAGTTATTTTGTATCTATAAATTAACTGTTTTTTTAAGCCGAATTTTCGAAGAGAATTTTTAGTTATTTTTTAGCCGAAAATAAACTGATTATTTAAACTGAAAATATACCCGAAATTGACAGTAAATTTTGGGTGTACTGTAATCCCTAATTTATAGTTGTTAGTAAACTGATAATTTTACGGTAAAAATTGGGCTAAATGTAAACGTTAAATATACGTAAACCCTCTATGGGAAATCTTCCCCACTTCAGTGAATTTTTAAACAGAATTTTCTGAATTATTAACCATTTTTTAACTCAATTCGGTTAAATTCGCTCGGCAATTGTTTCTTGGGATAGAACCAATCATCGGCCGATCTATAGTTTACAGAAAATAGCCAGTATATTGTTACTTTTAAATGGCCTGCGTTTGATAAGGTTAAACACCCTAAATTAATTATTACTCAAGCTTGACAAACTTGATTGTGAAATGATTCCTATTAAATGGATTTCATCGTATCTATCCCAGCGTACGCAGTATGTCAAAATTGGTATTGGACTGTAGAAAATGAGCTGTTTTTGAATATCTCTAAATGTAAAATTATGTCAATTTTTAAAAACAAATCACCTATCTTAGTTACTTATTCTGCAATAATAGTTTAGAACGGGTATGTAAGTTCAAAGATTTAGGTATTATTTTCACAGCTTCATACTCATTTAATGATCATTTTAATTATATGATTGGACGAGCTAATTCAATGCTAGGATTCATCAAACGTAATACTAAAGATTTCTGTGATCCATTAACGCTCAAAACACTTTATTGTGCATATGTCAGATCAATTTTGGAATATGGCTCTGTAATCTGGAATCCGCTGTATGTTATCCATTCGACACGAATTGAAAGCGTGCAAAAAAGGTTTCCTATTTTTGCTCTGAATAGATTACCTTCAAATAAAACTTGTCAGTTTTCTTTAGAACCTTATGCAAGTCGATTACAGCTTTTGACTTTGAAGACGCTGTATAAGAGAAGGGAGGTTGCTTGTGCGATTTTTGCTAGAGATGTTTTGTGTTATCGGATCGATTGCTCAAATTTATTGTATTATTTCGATATATTTGTTTCATCTCGGCAGCTTCGCCAACGTGGTATATTTTTTGCAATTAATTTCAGTAGTACTAATTATGGCTCTAATGAATCAATTAACAACTGTCTAAGAATTTTTAATAAAGTGCTTTGATTTCATGATATCGAGAAATGTTTTTAAAAGATCTGTAAATAACCTTTAGTCTTTTTAGTTTAGGTTCATTTAATAATTTTATTTTATAGTAAATTTAATTGTAATTTTTGTAACTATTGTAATTTTTTCTCATTGTTGTATTAGCCAAATTTATTAATATATGGATGGCTGTAAATAAATAAATAAATAAATAAAGCTTTTGGCAATATGTCCCGTTTCAGCACATATAAAGCAAAGTTTAGACCTATCTGGGCTGTTTCTGCGGCCAACGGCTTTATCGCCATAATCGAGACATTTAAAGCATCGCGTTGGTTCAACGCTTGCTCTGAACTGACAGGATAAACAACCAATTCGAATATCTTCCTGCATATGGAATAACTTTCTCAGCCTTGCTTCTTGACAAACTAACAGTAACCATTCGTGTTCTACGAAAGGGCGTTCTTATTGATTTGACAGTACATGTGCTATACGCAATTTGAAACTTATTCTCTAACCCTTCGAGCACGTCTTTATCTGTAGCTAACTCGTGCATATCCTAAATCGTTAGAAGGGTCTCCTGTGATAACGGCTTGATATAAATATCACCTCCGATCACCTTCATCAGGAATTCTCGGTTAATTGAAATTTGCAATTCTTCCCCTTTTGAAGTTTAGCAAATTTGTGATACAATATCGCCAGCGTTTTTTAGATCTGTATCTGCCTAAGCCTTCTTCAGAATATCGGTAAACGAAGCACAACCTTTCCTCATTAGCAATGCATCGGAACTGAATATATATATATATATATATATATATATATATATATATATATATATATATATATATATATATATATATATATATATATATATATATATCAGAGTTTTGGGAATCAGAGTTTTTTTTGTTCTGAAGGAAAATTATAAAAATGGCGATTTTTAGATTCAGATTTTTTTTATGTTAAATATCAAATATTTTATTATTAAATGAACTTTTTAAAAAGCAATTTCAGTCAAGTTCAGCAAAATTTTGCGACATTTTGACTCGACCCTTTTTAATTTGGTCTATTTTGGTCTATATTAAAAAAAAATCTACTTGAAGCCGTATTTTTCATTTATCAAAGGCTATCTATAAACTAAAAATAAACCAAATTAAAAAGGGTCGAGTCAAAATGTCGCAAAATTTTGCTGAACTTGACTGAAATTGCTTTTTAAAAAGTTCATTTAATAATAAAATATTTGATATTTAACATAAAAAAACATCTGAATCTAAAAATCGCCATTTTTATAATTTTCCTTCAGAACAAAAAAAGCTGATTCCCGACAGTCATATGCAGAACGAATTTTATCTCTAAAACAAAAAATATAGCTAGTCCTGAACTTTCACAAGTGGTTAACTATAAAATAAGCTTCAATTTAGTTAAAAAAAAAAAAAAAAAAGGATATGCCATCTTTTTTTCAATTACACCATTTTTTTCTTATGTTACACCGTTAAAAATTATTTCAAAAAATTAACAGTGTACATTTTTAAAAACTCTGTTCTAATACCTATTCAACGACATATCATTTATGAAAATCGATTGAGTAGTTTTTCTACAATCGCTCGTCAAAATGCACTCACATCACAAAATAACAAAAATTGAGGGGCACCCTGTGAAGACCCCTGGTCGAAAAAAAAAATTCTAAGAGAAGTTGTATTTTTTATCTATCAAGGACAATCTTCTGTTAATTCACCACATAAAACAAAGTCAATTAATGTTTTATAATTCTGGAAAGCAGCATCAATAATCCAAGACATCTTAGAGTGTTGAATCATTAGTTTCATATTTTGATGTATGGTACACACGCACACATTATGAACTTCTTGGGATAATTTTATACATTCTTGTGGTCAAAGGGACGTGAATTTAGTAAACACTATTTTTACAACGGAAACTTATTTTTAAACTCCAATAAGCTTCATTTAATGTACATAGCAATAAGCGCTTTTGTGGATTTATGCTGAAATTGCTCATATTTTCCTTATTGTACATATATAATTTTTATAATATTGTAAATAGATCATTTAATAATAAAATATTTGATATTAAACATAAAAAAAAATCTCTTAGTTTATAAAGCCATTTTTATAATTTTCCTTCAGAACAAAAAAAACTGATTCCCGACAGTCATATGCACAACGAATTTTATCTTTAAAACAAAAAATATCACTAGTACTAAACTTTCACAATCAGTTAGATATAAAATAAGCTTCAATTTAGTTTAAAAAAAAAGGGTGTAGCTCCATCTTTTCTTCAATTACACCGTTTTCTTCTTATGTTACACCGTTAAAAATTATTTCAAAAAATTAACAGTGTACATTTTTAAAAACGTTCTAATACCTATTCAACGACATATCATTTATGGAAATCGATTGAGCAGTTTTTCTACAATCGCTCGTCAAAATGCACTCCCATCACAAATAGCAAAAAATTGAGGGCATCCCGCGAAGACCCATGGTCGAAAAAAAAAATTCTAGGAGAACTAGTATTTTTTATTTATGAAAGACTATCTATAAACAAAAAATAATCAAAATTAAAAGGGGTCAAGTCAAAATTTCTCAAAATTTTGCTGAACTTGCGTATATATATATATATATATATATATATATATATATATATATATATATATATATATATATATATAAATATATATATTGTTATATAGACTGGAGTATGATGACGTAGTGCAGTACCGTTACAGATTCATGCAGTTTCTATCTCCTCACATATCGCAATTTTACATATCCCGCGTAGTTCATAACAATTTCTCGTTCATTCATGATCTATAGTCATGTTTTCATATAGTTTCCGTTACACATATATATTCTTAGCATAAAACAATTAACAATAATCTTTTCTTTACAATATCCTATTATTAGTTCACACTGCGTTTCTACCACCATTGCTTCGTCATACGGCAGGAATTTGAATTTTCCGGACCTCTAATCATAACTGCTCTAGATATTTTCAAACCTCAAACAGCTGTGCTTATTTGTCAATTTGTCTTATTATTATCTAGAAATTATTATCTTACAATCAGCTTCGAAATTGTCTTCAAAACGTATTATACTTTCTTTTTTTTTCAATTCTTTTTTCCACTATATGTATGAATTCTACTGTAAAACGGTGGTAATTAACTATTTCGTAATATGAAATCATCACAAAATCGTTAGCACATACGTTTTAGTCCATTCTAATATCGCATATCTTACTATTTCTTTCAAACGCGTTGTAAATAGTATATTTCGTTGAATTATCTTTCAATTTTGTTTATTACAAAATAGCAATATAATAATAAACAAATACTGTTTTGATGCGGAAAATGTACTAACAATAATTTGCCAAATTTAAAACTTTCGAAAAACTTTGCTCAATTTTCGATATTAATTGCCTATATAAGAGATGAAAACATCTAGTCTTGTCTCTTAGTCTGACTTTTCTGATTGGATTCTGGTTTTGTGTTTGACAGTGGAGCGAATTTACTAAAATTTTTGAGATGGTTATTGTTTATTTGATATAGTAAAATTTTGTTTCAATAAAAATGTGGAAAATAAAAAATTCCGGAAATATTCTTTCAAATTAAATTAAAGTAATTGATTCTTGTTCTAGTAAAATTAAGAAGTAGCACGTTAATGTTAAATTAATAAAAAAATATAGATATGTGTTTGTGTTGTGTCAAGTCCAAACAAAATAGAAAGCAATAAGCCAATTTTATTACCGTGATTGTAATTAGCCATAATTAAAACAAAATAAAAAAAATTATTTCTTCGTGTGATAAAAAGAAAGAAGACCAGTGACTTTGGGTAAGGTGAAATTCTATTTTATTTCGTAGATTGGCAATAATTTATAGAAAATTAAGATTAACCATATGTTCTGTATTAAATTAAGATAAATTGGATAATGCTCAGTATTAATAAAAGCCATTCTAAAAAGCTTTGTTTTTTGTTTGTGAATAATACAAAGAGACAGTATATGTTTATTTCGGTGAAACTCCGGTGAAGATTATTGGATAACTATTGCAAGAACATGTGCTTCGGTTCTGTGTACGTTATGTGGCATGACCTGGTTCATCAACCTTAGTGCGTTGATAAACAACGAAACATATACGAAATCATGAAAGTAGATTTCGTTGGGTGTAAAACTTATTCGACCTTATAACCACCGTTCATCGTTCAACCACGTTGATCGTATGCAACAATATTCTGTTAGACATTGCATGATTCAACTTATTTACCATTATAACAACCGTTCATCGTTTAACCACGCTTATCATATTTAACAGTATTCGGTAATTCCTAACCTGGTCCAACATATCGGATGTTAATACCACCGTTGATATACAATTTGCCAATAATCGCCTTAATTATTGCGGCGCAACAATTTTACAACATTTATACAATATTTATTTAACTTATTAGTAAACGATTAGTTATTGCGGCGCAACATATCAGTAGTAGTACTCAATTACCAGCCATCGCTTTAGTTATTGCGGCGCAACAGTTTTACAACATATATACAATATTTATATAATCTATCAGTAGCCGCCTTAAGTATTTGGGGCACAACATTTATACAGGATTTATACAATTTTATCAGCAATCGCCTTAGTTATTGCGGCGCAACAGCCTTACTATTATTATTTATTGAATTTGGCTGGCTACATCACCGTTCATTATTATTGTCGCAACAACCGCCTTACCATTACTATTTATGGAATTTGGCTGGATATATCATCAGTTATTAATATTATTCCATCAGCATCCGTACCATTATTTTGATTGAATTTGGTTATACAAGTATTCTATCATCTGGATTAACCTTTGGCTGGAAACATCATCAATCATTAATAGTATTGCAACAGCAACCTTGCTACATTATTTATACAATAAA
Source organism: Diogma glabrata (assembly GCA_963693315.1). Taxonomy (NCBI): domain Eukaryota; kingdom Metazoa; phylum Arthropoda; class Insecta; order Diptera; family Cylindrotomidae; genus Diogma; species Diogma glabrata. The sequence goes on from OY856187.1 coordinate 394,561,511, forward strand.
CCAAAAGTCGCCTTAGTGGTTTTGGCGCAACTTGTGCTTATGCTTCTTCAACCACTCATAGTTTGTATGCTGGAAGATCCACTAATAATGGAGTGCTGAGCATTAGGACGTTGAGGCCAGTCGGATATAACCATGGGGTGAGTGATTTTTAATTCTTTTTCTTAATTTTTTTTATTCTTGAATAAAGGTATGGATGTGCGTGAATGGATGTATGTATGGATGAACGTGGGCGTGATTGTCGAGGCGCGTGCGTGAATGTATGGGGTGAATGTATGCGAGACACTACGATTTGAATTAAAAACGATTATAATTAAAATAATTTTTTTTTTAATGTAATATTGTGTTGAGGAATTATTGCTTAAGTCCTACTGAATTGTATGCTACCTGTAACTGGCTTGTAAGAAAATCCTTCATGCCGTCATAATCGCAACCGACGTAATATATCACTGCTAACCCGCTATGAATGAAATTGCCTATAACTTCTAGGTCTCAAGCCGAACAATAACTGCTATTCACTTGGGATTATGATCGGAAATGGCGATGTGCATACAGTTATTCAATTTATTTTAAATATAGCGCGTGAAGCTTACATGTAACCTACTATTTGATGGTCAGTTTGCAAGTGATGGTATTATGGTGTGAACTTGACCAGAATGATCAAATGTTAGTAATAAAAATCGTTTAAATTGCTACTATTTTCTATGATTACTAACTTTATTTACGCTTGATTGTCTTGCCTTGCTACATTGGTGTGTATGTGGATATGGGTGTTTGAATGTAGGTGTGGAGGGGTGAGAGGATGTGAGCGTGCATGAAGCGTGAGACTGTGGGCGTATGGGAGTGAATGTGGGGGTTGAACGTGGTGATCGCGGGTCTTTCGCAAAAGAGGTCGCCAGAGTCTCATTTTTTTCATTTGTAATTTTTCCATTTCTGTAAAATCATGTAATTTGCGTACATGTCTGTATTTGGATTGGAGTAGCAGGGTTTACCAATCGAACTCCATACTGTGACTAGCCCGAGCATATAAATAACCAAATCTAGCTACGCGACCTTCTATGCCGCTTCATTGGTTCGCCAATGAAAAAGCCCTTTATTACAACAATATATATATATTTTTTTTTTTTTTTTTCCTTTACCTCCATTTAGGAGCATAGGGCGTCTACTAGACTGGACCATCTAACTCTGTTGGGGGCAATCGCTTTCAGTTCACCCCAAGTCTTGCCAATTTGTTTTGCTTCAGCTAGCACCGTTTTCTTCCATGTCATGGGTGGTCTTCCAACTCTCCTTTTACCTTGTGGATTCCACTCTAGGGACATCCTTCGACTGATTTTCTCAGTGTATGTCCTATCCATCTCCATTTTCTTTGTTTTATCTCGGTCTCAATGTCTAACCGCTCTGTCTGCCGTAGAAGTTCTTGGTTACTGATGGTGTTTGGCCAGAAGCATTTGATCAGTCTTCTCAGGCATTTGTTCACAAACACCTGTAGTTTATTTGTGATCTTTCTTGTTTGTTTCCACGTTTCACACCCATACAGCAGTACTGACTTGACACATGCACTGAACATTCGTAGCTTAGTCTTTCTTGACAGGACGGATGCATTCCAGATCTTGTGAAGCATATTGAACGTATTTCTGGCTTTGTTAATACGCTGACTGATATCTTCTTCAGTCCCACCTGTGTTTGCTACAGTACAACCAAGGTACATAAATTTGTCAACTTCGTCCACTTGTGTATTGTTGATGGTAATTGGTGTTATCGTTTTGGTGTTCAATCTCATAGCCTTTGTTTTTCTGATATTAATGTTGAGACCGACTTCATGTGCAAGGGTTGATAGCTTCTGTATTTTCTGCTGCATGTCCGTATGTGTGTGTGTAAGTAGACAGATGTCATCTGCGTAGTCTAGATCATTGAGCCGTCTTGTTGTATTCCATTGGATTCCATTTGGACTTGCATCATCGAGCTTTCTCATGATACTATCTAGTACTATTAGGAATAGTAGCGGGGATAGTACACAGCCTTGTCTCACTCCTCGGTGGTTGTAGTATTCATCACTTTGCTGTCCTTTGTATTGTATTCTGTTTGCAGCATCCCGATACATTTCTTTGATTAGATCAACTATTTTCTTCGGGATGCCCATTTCACAAAGTGTCTTCCATATCGCGCTTCTGTTGATTGAGTCGAAGGCGCGTTTGAAGTCCACGAAGAGGAGATACAATGGTGAATTCCATTCATTTGATTGCTCAATGATGATACGGATTGTGTTGATATGATCGGTACAGCTTCTTCCTGGTCTAAAGCCGGCTTGTTCATTTCTTAGTTCCATGTTAATTGATGGAGATATTCTTTCGAGAATGATCATCGCTAGTATTTTCATTATTGTGTTGAGCAGAGATATACCTCTCCAATTTTTGCATTCTCTTAGATCACCTTTCTTTGGGATTGTTATGGTTAAACCTTCTTTCCATTTGGTTGGTATTTTACCTTCGTTCCATACATCAGCTAATAGTGGTGTTAGAGCTTCTGCTGTTGTGTTTACATCTGCTTTGAGTAATTCTGCTGATATATTATCTGTACCAGCAGATTTGTTGTTCTTGAGTTTCCGTATAGCATCTCTAACTTCCCGTTCTGTTGGTGGATGGGTGCTGATAGTTTCGTTATAGTTGTCATCCGGAGACTGCAAGTTATTTTCTTGTTGGTGGCAGTTGTCTTCGAAGTATTCTTTCCATCTATTTAGCTGTTGTTCGTGTGTTGTGAGGGTTTGACCAGATTCATCCTTTATTGGTGGAGTGTTTGTATATTTGTTGGTGACCTTTCTCACGCATTTGTGTAGTGTGCGCATATTTCTATTAGCTGCTGCTGTTTCCGCAGTCTTGAGAATGCTTTCTGTATATCTTCTGCGATCATTCCTTGCCATCTTTTTAACTTGTTTTGCTGTGCTTTCATATTTGTTGCGGATCTCGGTTGTGTTCTGGTGACACAACTGCAACTTGAGCTGTCGACGCTCTTCAATTTTCTTCCATGTATCATCGCTAATCCATGGCTTCCGTGATTTGTCTTGGTAGCCTAGCACATCTGTAGCAGTTTTGACGTAAGCTTCTTTAACTTGTTCCCATTTTTCATCAATGCTGGTGGTTTCGTTGTTTGGTAGATTGAGCTGGAGCGACTCTTTGAAGATGTTATTTGTATTTTTGTCGCTCAATCTATTGATGTTAAATTTCCTCTGACATGACTTGTTGTTTTGTTTTACAGCGGCTGGTTTAATTTTGATTGTTGCAATTACCAGTTGATGGTCGCTGTGTATGTCTGCTCCTCGCTTTGCTCTGACGTCTTGTAGAGAGGATAGAAACTTCTTATTCACCAGTACGTGATCAATTTGATTCTTGGTTCTTCCATTTGGTGATGTCCAAGTGTATTTGTGCATGTTCTTGTGTGGGAACTTGCTGCCTCCTATGAATAGTTGATTTGTGACACAACAATCGATGAGCCTGTCTCCATTATTGTTACGTGTTGAGTTCTAGTGCATGTTTACCCATGACTGATTCCATTCCGGTGTTGTCGGTTCCAATTTTGGCATTGAAATCACCTTGTATTATTTTGATGTCATTTCGGTGTGCACTAGCCAGCGTTGCTTGGAGCTGTTCGTAGAATTCATCTTTTGTCGCATCATCAGCTTCTTCGGTAGGTGCATAGCACTGTATGATCGTTGTGTTTCTAATTTTCGATTGGAATCTTGCTGTTATTATTCTGCTACTGATTGGTTTCCATTCGAGAAGTGCTTTCTTTGCGTTAGGTGTTGTTAGTATTGCTACGCCTTGTTCATGTGTGTTGGATTTACCAGAGAACATCATGTAATTTCCTGCAGTTGTTGTTAACTCTCCACTGTTTTTCCATCTTACTTCACTGAGTCCTAGTATCTCGATGTTATATTCTTTCATTACTCTCTCAACTTGTGCTAACCGCGATGTTTCTATCAGAGTTCTGACATTCCAGTTTCCTACTCGTGTCCGGGTACAATAGCTAAGGGTCGATGTTTGATTATTCCGGTTTGTTTTACTTTGTTTCTTTCTAGTATTCGTTTCTTTAATCAATTGAATTTCGGATTCACCTTTCGGATTAACGGGTGATTGGGCCATCGAATCCTAGCCAGTTTCCAGGGCTGCTGGATAAGGTATACTGGCATACCGTGGGCGAGATATTCTTGCTTCAATGTGGTTCAATCATGTTTCCATATTTTTTCTGGTGAAGTTCCCAAGCGGTCACCCGTTTAAGTTTGCACCCTTCCCAGTGTTGCTTAACTTCCTTGTAAGTGATGTTGTTGACTTATCCACTTCTCCATCTCGCCCACATATATATATATATATATATATATATATATATATATATATATATATATATATATATATATATATATATATATATATATATATATATATATATATATATATATATATATATATATATATATATATATATATATATATATATATATATATATATATATATATATATATATATATATATATATATGTATATATATATATATATATATATATATATATATATATATATAATATATATATATATATATATATATATATATATATATATATATATATATATATATATATATATATATATATATATATATATATATATATATATATATATATATATATATATATATATATATATATATATATATATATATATATATATATATATATATATATATATATATATATATATATATATATGTTGATTTTTGTATTCTTATTCACCCTTATGTATTT